>PIJE02002905.1:23331-48331 GCA_002895965.2 Coryphaenoides rupestris | reverse complement strand
CGCCCGTGAGCTCAATGACAGGAAGGAGACATGGGGGCTGCCGCTGCAGGTGAGGCACGCACGCACACACACACACACACACACACACACACACACACACACAGGCATGCGCACACACACGCACGCACGCACGCATACAAATAACAAAAACCGGCATCTTAGCTGTATTGGTCAGATTGAATATCCTGTCCAGTGGAGACACTTTTAAATTACACTGAAGAAGACACACACACACACTCACACATACACATACACACCCACACACACACACTCACACACACACACACACACACACACACACACACACACACACACACACGCACACACTCTGTGATATGATGGTCCCTCTGTGCCGCTTGGTCCAATCAGAACAACTAACCTGTAGGAACCAGCCCGCTCGCCCACCGCACTCTCTCTCTCTCTTCTTCTCTCTCTCTCTCTTCTCTCTTTCTTTCTCTCTCTCTCCTCTCTCTTCTCTCTCTTCTCTCTTCTCTCTCTCTCTCTCCTCCTCCTCTCTCTCCCTCTCTCCCTCCTCCCCCCCCCTCCCCCCCCTCTCTCACCTCTCCCCCCCCGTCCCTTCCTCCTCACTCTGCTCCTCCTTCGCTACCGTCCCCTTCTCTCTCTCTCTCCCTCCCTCCCTCTTCCATTCTCCCTCGTCCCCCTCCCACTCCTCCTCCTCCTCCTCCTCCTCCTCCTCCTCCTCCCCGTCCTCCTCCAGTGAGTGAAGCTGCTGTGACCTTCTGCTGGGATGCCATGGCTCCGTCAAGGCAGGAGCCATCGCCGCCGCCACCGCTACCGCTACCACTAACACTGCTGCTAACGTAGAGACTTAAACAAGTGCAGAGAAACAGAGAGAAGACAGAGATAAAGGAGGAAAGAAAGAAAGAAAGAGAAAGGAGATACTGAGCAACGAAGGACACAAAGAAAGAAAGAGGAAAGAGGGAAAACAAACAGGTCTCGGGATGAGAGGTTCGGATGAGGATTGTCACAGCAGGTAAATTCTCATTTCACTTTTTCTGTGTGTTTATGTTATTTGTATTTATATGTGTTTGTGTGTTTGTCTGGTGTGTGAGTGAGTGTGTGTGTGTGCTGGTGAGCGTGTATTTTTTTGGTGTATTTTCTGGAGGTGTGGTGTTGTTGAGGTGTCGACACGTTGACACTGCCTCTTCCTCATCTTGCTCCTCCTCCTCTTCCTCCTCCTCCTCCTCTCTGAATGACAGGAGGATGGAGATAGGATAAACCTTGGGGACCAGGTGTGTGTGTGTGTGTGTGTGAGTGTGTGTGTGTGCACACTGTCCCGTCAGGATTGACTTTTCTGTTGGTGCACCTGAGGCGATGGAGCTCCTCCCCCCCCCCCCCCCCAGTGTACCAGCTCGACCAATCACTGCTCGATCTGATCAGTGGTGGAGTGGGTGTGAAGGAGGAGGAGGAGGAGGAGGAGGGTGGTGGGGGGAGGGGAGGGGGGAGGAAGAGAGGGAGAGGGATAGAGAGGAAGAGATAGAGAGGGAGGGAGGGATAGAGAGGGAGGGAGGGAGGGAGGGAGTGAGCTATGTCCGGATGCTGTCAGAGTGCCGTGACAGATGGTCTGTGTGTAACGGCGATGGAGGGGCAGGGGGGGCAGGGGGGGAGCAGCGGGGGGGGAGGGGTGGGGGGGGCGGGGGGAGGGGAGGGAGGGGGGGGGGTGAGCGTGAGGGTAGGAGCAGGTGGGAGGAGGGTCAGAGTGGTCTTGGGTGGGCTGTAGTGGGAGGTGGAGGCGGTGGTAGGTAGAGTTAGCAGCAGGTTGTCTGGTTTTAAAGTGCCCCCCTTCCTCCTCCTCCTCCTCCTCCTGAGTGGGTCGGACGGCAATCCTTCACGTCCACAACTTCAAATTGTTGTCAGCGACAGAACGACAGATCCTAGCCTTCCTCCTCCTCCTCCTCCTTTTCCTGCTCCTCCTCCTCCTCCTCCTCCTCCTCCCGTACTTTGAAGAACCGGTCCATCATCCACTTGTTGTCGTCCTGGTCTCCACGGCGATGTCTCCTCCTTCTCCTCCTCCTCCTCCTCCTCTGTGGTGGGGCACCTGTGTCCTTTCCCTCCTCTCTGACACTCTCTCTCTCTATCTCTCTCTCTCTCTCTCTCTCTCCCTCCCTCTCCCTCTCTATTGGCCCCTCCCCCACCGCGGTGTCCGGCTCTGTAATCCCGTCTCTAGCGCATCGTGCCCTGGGACGTGCCTGTGAGCCTGATCTTAGAGAGGCTTTACCCTGCCATGCTCTCTCTCTCTCTCCTCTCTCTCTCTCTCTCTCTCTCTCTCTCTCTCTGTGTCTCAGTCTCAGTCTTAGTCTCTCGCCCGCCCTCCCCCTCTCATCTCCTCCACTCTTAAACAGCTCTTTAACTCACTCTGCACACGCTATACATACACTCTATCTCTCTATCTCCCAGGCTCTCTCTCTCTCTCTCTCTCTCTCTCTCTCTCTCTCTCTCTCTCTCTCTCTCTCTCTCTCTCTCTCTCTCTCTTCTCTGTATTTCTCTCTGTGGGGGGGGGGGGGCTTATCTATCCTTCTATCTTCCCTCTCTGTCCCCTTGACTCGTCCTCTCTTTCTCTCTTTCTTCCCTCCATTCTCTCTCTCTCTCTGTCTCTGTCTGTCTCTCCCTAGCAGCTTCACCTCAACAGGTCCAATGCCCTTGAAATGCTCTCTGGCAACAGGCTCTCTCTCTCTCTCTCTCTCTCTGTGCCCCTCTCTATCTGCCTCTCTCTCTCTCTCTCTCTCTCTCTCTCTTGCTCTCTGTCTGTCTCTCTCCGACCTGCACTGTCTCTCCCCATCTCTCTCTCTGTCTGTCTGTCTCTCTTTCTCTCTCTGTCTGCCTCTCCCTCTCTCTCTCCCAATCTCTCTCTCTCTTCCTCTCTCTTCCCACTGCCATCCTTCCCTCCCTGTCTCTTCCCATCTCTCCCCCTGTCCTATCTCTCTCTTTTCCCCTTTCATCTCTCTCTCTCTTCTCCTCCTCTCTCTCTCTCTCTCTCTGACGCTGGAGGGGGGGGGGAGTGGTGGGGGGCATGTGATGGATGGGAGAGGGAGGGGAGGGTGGGGGGCGTGTGGGGCAGAGCAACACTGCAGACAGACAGAGAGATGACATGTCGACAAGGTCTGGTGGAGACGACAGGGTCATCGTATTCCGTTGTCACGACGACGCGTCAGCTTCGCCCGCCGCCCCCCCCCTGATCCCTGACCCCGCGGCCAGGCACACTGAGCCCGGCGCTGATCTGTGCCGGTAACCCGGAAGTGATTCGGCCACTGATTGAGCGCTGGTTGGACATTTCTGGATCTATATCTTTGTTTTGTTTTTCCACTTTGTTCGTTGACAGTGGGTTTGTTGGTGATGTTGTTGCAAATATGCTGGTGTTGAGGATCTAATGTGGCTGCTGTTGTTGTTGTTGTTGATGGTGATGATCTGCTTGTTTACCTGATGTGGAGTCTGTGTTTTGCTGCACTTTGGTTAGCGCAGCATTTACAGTGTTTACCGTTGTTGTCCGCCAGCGGGGAAAATGGAAAAAATGGAAAGAAAAAAACGACAGCAGAGTTCGTGGGAAAATAACAACGCAAAAAGCCACCGAAACAGCAGCGGCTCACAGGTCGAAGGTCATGGGACATGGCGACTTGTCTGCCCCCAATCGCATGCCGCCCGCACGACACCCGCTGGCGCACCGCTAACAGCTCCGCTCCGCGTGGAAGTCAGGCGTGCTGCTGACGTGCTAATGCGCTAACGCCGCACGGTGGGAGAGCTGGTGCCGCCACAGAGAGTCACGTGTGTGTGTGTTTACAGCTAACAGCTAACAGGTCTGCGGGGAGCTGCGACAGGTGTGAACGACATGCTGCAGGGAGGAGGAGGAGGAGGAGGAGGAGCTTCCTCCCTTCCTCTGTTCAGTATGCTGCACATGATCACCTTCAGATGGGTGACTAATGCATAATAGCCGGTGTTTCATAGCCGTGTGTGTGTGTGTGTGTGTGTGTGTGTGTGTGTGCATGTGTAGTGTGTGTGTGTGTGTGTGTGTTGTTGTGTTGTGTAGTGTGTGTGTGTGTGTGTGTGTGTGTGTGTGTGTGTGTGTGTGTGTGTGTGTGTGTGTGTGTGTGTGTGTGTGTGTGTGTGTGTGTGTGTGTGAGTGTGTGTGAGTGTGTGTAAGTGTGTGTGTGTGTGTGTTTCACCTGTATAGGTGAAAAATGGCTGCTCATTATGGTAAGTCAACCATGTCCTGGTCTCAACAATTGTTTGTGTGAGTGTGTGTGAGTGTGTGTGTCAATTTTTTTTTGCATGCATTGGTGCGTGAGCACAATGGCCATTTATACATGTCCTGGTCTCAACAATTGTTTGTATCAGTGTGAGTGTGTGTGTGTGTGTGTGTGTGTGTGTGTGTGTGTGTGTGTGTGTGTGTGTGTGTGTGTGTGTGTGTGTGTGTGTGTGTGTGTGTGTGTGTGTGTGTGTGTGTGTGTGTGTGTGTGTGTGTGTGTGTGTGTGTGTGTGATGAGAGCTAACTCTCTCTGGCTGTAACAAGAGACTACGGTGCACCTTGACGCTGGACACCTCCGTCAAAAGATTAA
This sequence comes from Coryphaenoides rupestris, assembly GCA_002895965.2. Classification (NCBI taxonomy): domain Eukaryota; kingdom Metazoa; phylum Chordata; class Actinopteri; order Gadiformes; family Macrouridae; genus Coryphaenoides; species Coryphaenoides rupestris. Next base: position 43,760 of record PIJE02002905.1, on the reverse strand, counting down.
AACATTAAAAACACACAATAACATACTTGAAGTTACTTGATAATTTCACAGTAAGCCAACAACAAGACGCAAATACTTTGTTTGGTTGTTTAAATCAAACTAAAGCTACATTTCTGTACACAAAGCATGGCAACAGTTAACCTTTTGCCAAAACGACACAACGACACCTCTTGCAAAATGCATTCAAACTAATTTTTTCTGTTCTCCAAAATACAAAATTCTCCAAAAACAAACTGTCCAACTTAATGATTCACACAGGCCTCTTACAGAGCATTGGTTTTCCACTGAAACATTTAAAAACACAGCCATCAGAATACTGTACATGTGTTTTGGGCTCATGAGGTTTCATGCTATGAAATGTATAAAATTGTGGAATTTCTTTTCTTCCAAAGTAAGCTGCAATTTAACAGTAAATCTGTTGCCATGATACAGTACAGTAAATATATACGATATACATCATATAAATAGTGCATTTGCAAGGTAAACCACACTCTAATTCAGCACAGTACAGTAAAGTGTGTAAATTGTTGTCGTGTATGAGGTTGCACATTGCGTGTATGATATATATATTCACCTGCTCATCATGAGTCAAACTGAACATTGTTAGAAACAGTGTTTGGTTTTCTTTCATATTCCTGAGCATCAGTGCAATTGAGTTTTGCCCAAAATAGATAAAAAATGTTGTTGCAAAGGTTTGCGTTTGAGCAGGTGCAACTAACTGGTAATTAGTCTGTCTTTTCCGAGTGAACAAACAATTAAGTCTTGATTATCAAAATTGGGCTAAACGATGAGATTTTGTGTACATGTTGTTCATCTCCATGCTTGCGGAATTCCACATTCAATTCCAACCAGTTAGCATTTAGACCGCTAAACTAAGCTAAGCTAAGATAAGATAAGATAGAACTTTATTAATCCCGAAGGAAATTCTTGTGCCGGATTGCATAGCAATACAGTACAATAAAACAATATGGAAATCAACAGAATAATAAAAATAAACTAACAGATTTACAAATGTACAGTCAAGACCGCTATACTGTATATATTTAAGCAATAAGCCCCAAGAGGCCGCAAGGTTTATCGCGATTTCAGAATAGCTAAGGGGCCGTGGTGAGGCACACGGCAGTAACACGGTAGGTAGGTCACGGAGTGTTTTACCACGACGTCGACTGCGGCCGTAATCATAACCAAGGACCTGTATACAGTGTACTGTATATGAAGCCCATTCAACATGTTGGAGATGTGGTGTCACGTGGCTGTGGGTGTGGACACGCCGATTCATCTGAAAGACGGCGCTAGCGTGATCCTTCTCGAGGTAATGAATGACTGTAATGTAATCCGTTGTTGAACCAAATCGATGCGCGGATCGATAGCGCGGTGTATTACATCACATCTTAACCACTGTTTACTCTCTGATGCTCTATTGATTTGACTCGTGTGCTCGCCCTCACGCCGCGATGGCTAATATACAGAGTAGTGGTGACCCACTTTTACACATCCCAGCGCCATACTTTTGCGAGAAGAACTTCTCAGCGGTGTGTATCTTTTATGGGGGGGGGGGGATTTATTCAAAAGCGTACGGTGGCCGTAACGTTGCCATCACTTACCTTGATGTGTATCGTTGTTGTAAACTATTCCTAGGGTACTTTCAAACGTTTGAATTAGGCTAACAGCTTTTCATTTTATATTCTGTGTTTCGTATTTCTCGTCGACTGGCCTGTGACGCAAGTTTGTCGTGACGCGGTTAATACAAAAAATATAATGAATATCGTGTATATAATGAATAATAGAAATTAGATTTCCACACAAAACATGGATGAAGAAAAGCATCATGGTAGGAGCCTTCGTAGGAGTCACTCGTGGAACCGTTTGACAAACACTGTTTTAAAACATGATATTATATTCATTATTTGTCCTTGTGGACTTTTCTGGGTCGAGTGTTGTTGCTATTTATATTTTGCTTTTAATATGCATAGTCGATTGAACACTCCAATGAAAAGAAACATTAGATAAATGAAAGGTTCCCCTGTGTGTGTGTGTGTGTGTGTGTGTGTGTGTGTGTGTGTGGTGTGTGTGTGTGTGTGTGTGTGTGTGTGGATTTTATTCATTCACATGAGAGAGTAAAACAATGATATATCGCTGACGGTGCAGTATTCCTTATTCAAGTTTTATTTTAGCATTACAAACTGTCTCCTTATTTACCGAGAGTTTGTGTGTATATTCCACTTGACGTTGCACATCTTCTTGCAGTGGGTTTCACTGATGTTGGTCTTAACCTCACTTTAAGTCGCTTTGGATGACGACATTTGCCTAACGCCTATAGATGAAGAAGTAAATGGTAACGTAAAACAAATAACATGTTTGTCTCTCTACAGGTGGAAATAATGTCTGTCCCATATCATTTACACTCAGGGCATTTGGAAGACGCTTTTGTCCGAAGCGAAGAAGTACGAAGAAGTACATTTGTCGAAATATGTCCTGATCAAACCCACAATAAAATGAATATTAAAGGTACGATAAGTAAGAATCAGTGCATTCTGAGCTCCGTGGGTTGAGACAATAACAATCAGAAACTAATGTTAGTTCTAGCAGGTTGTGGTTGAAGTTAAAACATGAGAGCTTCCCCAACTCTCTGTTGCGTAGAACAGCTTTTGGGCTGATTTCTCTTATATTTGAGTCGGGTCAGATTTCACTTTTTAAGGTTTAATTATGATTAGAACTAGAATTAGTTTCTGATTGTTATTGTCTCAACCCATGGAGCTCAGAATGCACTGATTCTTACTGATAGTACCTTTAATGTCAGAAAACGTGGGTGTCAGGACATTCTTTGACAGGGATATTTCAATTCCTGCGCATTACGTCTGTGTGAATGGTTTGTAACATGTTGTGAACGCTACTGCGGGCATCTGTGTCACCCTAACACCACGAGAATTGTCCACCGATACAAACAAGTCGTAAAAATATATATATGTATACGGTTGTAAACTCTCCATAGGCCACGGCAGTAAAACATATTTATCTCCATTTTCCTCCTCGAAATCATTTCCACTAAAGGTGATCCGCTATCCGCTCCCCTGAAAGGAAGGACATGAGAGAGGGGGGGGGGGGGAGAGGAGAAGGAGGAAGAGGAGGAGGTGGTGGTGGTGGTGGTGAAATTGATGGCTGTTGTCATGTTGTGCTATATGCATGTAGCTGTGTTTATGTTGGGAGAGGACAGGGTGGTCCTATACGGCCCCATCGATTGGCTCCCTATAAGAGATGGGGCCTCTCCCTGATCACATGGCCTCTTCTGGACTGATCATCGATTTCATCCGTTGTTAAATTCATTGGATTGAACACCACACCGTCCCGTGACTCCACACAACACACAGTTCACTATTAATAGTCGCTTTTTTAATAAAATCATCCGCTGAAATGATTGATAAGTAGGGGATTACTTTTGGTAACGGCGAAATGTAATCGGTAATGCAGTAACAGAAAAGTCATCTGTTGCTTACTGTAAATTGTAAAATCGACATTCAAGTTGAAGAAAGTGGTGCTACCGTTCTCGCTAACGATAGAAAGATTACGACCAGTCAAAAGTACCTCATTATCAACCACCAAGAAGCCATCGTATCCGACTGAATGATGTTATGGAAACAAGATGTTACAGCATTTTGGGAGCTTCAATTATGCCGAACAACCGCACAAAAGTACGATCAAGTGAAGGGAAAAAATACACAAAAGTTTTAGCATGATGAGACCCAATGTCATCCGTACCATTTGAAAGAAAATCTGTATCCTCATTTTTTACGACGAAGTTCAGTAGTGATGCGTGTGACACAGAGTCGGAAGGTTCTGAGTTCAAAACCCCAACAGTGTCCTCAGGCCCCCGACTGTTCTAGTTGGGGGGGGCCACACACACACACACACACACACACGCACGCCACGCACGCACGCACACCGCACACACACACACACACACGGCAATAAACACAGTGCAGCGAATGCCGTGGCAGACGCCGAACTGCTGGCACGGTGTGTGTGTCCTGTTCCATCTGGGTGATGATGTGGGTCTATTTTGGGGCGGCGTGTTGGTGACGGCGCGCGGGAACATCGAGGGCCAAGAGGTGGCGTGGATCCCGGGAGGGGAGCCAAATATACCCCACCCCCCCTCCCCCCCCTCCCCTCCGTCTGCGAGTATTGACCACTGATATCTCCCTTTACGCCTTTTACGTTCTCTCTTTACCTCTCTCTCTCTCTCTCACTGATCTCTCTCTTCTCTGGCACAACACACACACACACACACACACACACACACAGACACGATGCACAGATACATGCATACACATGCACACACAAGTGCACATACATATACACATACTGTACGTGTACACACACCTAGACACATCAGCACATTGGCATATCCTGGACCAGGATATGGTCTAGGTTCGGGGTCTAGGATGTGGACCAGGATCTGGATTCTAGGATATGGACTCCGACCTCTAGCATCTGGACTGATAACTCATGCTCTCAAATGTGGTCGCGAGACTAAGATGTGGTCTAAGATCTGGTCTAGACTAAGACCTGGTCTAGGACTGGAGGAGTAGAAACACTCTGGGTGTCCTCTGGCTGACCCAGTCACAAAGGGGGTGGCTGGGGGGGGGGGGGGGACCAGGACCAGGACCCGTTGCCATGATGGCAGCAGAACTGGGAACAACAACTGGCCTGGACACTAGAACACATTCTCTGACAGCGGCTGGTTGCTTTGTCCTGACGTTAGCTTCATAGATCTGTGTCTTTATTGACCAATAATAGAGCTGGGTTTTAATCTAGCATCGTAGGCTCAAGGGTCATTATTTATTTTAAAGACCACATGCATCATGCAACATGATATTTCAGACTACCGGTCTGTATCGAGTACACAGTATATAGGTTAATATTCCCCCGCATGCTCCCGACCTCGGTAGCTCCATCTCTTTCACCTCAAAGCACGCACACACACATACAGATACATGCACACACACATGCACAGACACAGCGCAGAAATGCCAATATTCTCCAACGCCAGTCTGGCAGTGCCCTCTAGTGGCCATAATGGAGCACTGCAGATCCCATGTGGAGGGGGAAAAAATGTACAAACCTTTTTTACAACAATGTTTGAGGTCTCTCTCTCTCTCTCGCTCTCTCTCTCTCGCTCTCTCTCTCTCTCTCTCTCTCTCTCTCTCTCTCTCTCTCTCTCTCTCTGCAACAGAAGGGTCGCAGCGAGGCCGCATTCCAAATCCGGTGTGCAGATGGACACCAGCTGAGCTCTCATTGCTGCTGAGAGAAGAAGGCGAGAGACCAAGAGAGAGAGAGACCATGTGAGCAAGAGGGAGAGAGAGAGAGAGAGCGCTATAGTGTTGTCACATAGAGTGTTATCACATGATAGAACAGGGGAGGAGTAGTTACTGGTGTTGAGGGGGGGTGAGAGAGGGTAGTTACTGGTGTTGAGGGGGGTGAGAGAGGGTAGTTACTGGTGTTGAGGGGGGGTGAGAGAGGGTAGTCACTGGTGTTGAGGGGGGGGTGAGAGAGGGTAGTCACTGGTGTTGAGGGGGGGGTGAGAGAGGGTAGTTACTGGTGTTGAGGGCGGGTGAGAGAGGGTAGTTACTGGTGTTGAGGGGGGGGTGAGAGAGGGTAGTTACTGGTGTTGAGGGGGGGTGAGAGAGGGTAGTCACTGGTGTTGAGGGCGGGTGAGAGAGGGTAGTTACTGGTGTTGAGGGGGGGTGAGAGAGGGTAGTTACTGGTGTTGAGGGGGGGGTGAGAGAGGGTAGTTACTGGTGTTGAGGGGGGGGTGAGAGAGGGTAGTTACTGGGGTTAGAAAGCAGGGTGGCGGGGGGCAGGAGGGGTAGAGGTGGAAACAGACATATGTCAGCTCTCTGGGTGCTGGCTGGCATGCAGACCCTCGCTCTAAACCCGGGTGAACAAGCTGACTTTCTGCCCGGACACACACAGCTTTGTATCTGCACAGGGATCTGTACAGTCACAGGGTTCAGTTTGGGGTTCCATTCCCTCTGACAACTTCCTTTAGTGACCTATATCTGTACCAGTAGCGGCTCGCGGCCAATCAGACTAGTGGGGCGGACATGGCCTTCAGTTCCTGAATCGTTGTCCTTGTCCACTTTGATATTGTTATTTTAATAATTAATTATATGAAACAATTATTTCAGTAATTATTATAATAGTTACTATATTAGAGAATAGACATTACATATCTGTAAATATAACAGCCATCATAATGCTGCATTTTTATAGATGAACACAGGCTATAACCCGGGTGTGCATGACAAGAAGGCAAGATAAACAGCTTTTTCATAATTCGACAATTCCACAACGTGCAGACTAACTCAAGAAAATGGTAATGTTCGAGGGCTGCAGAGTTGGGCAGGAGGGCAGGCTAAATCCTGACCCCAATGAGTCTCTATTGGCGCTCCTTGCAGTTCACATCTTTGACCACAAGGAGATAAAATAAATCTGCTGTCCGAAACAGGGCAGTGTGGATCCTGCACCAAGCACTACATTGGGATCCAACCATTGAAATGAATGATGATTTTAACTTTCAGAGATCATAAATTGTTGACTAACTCACAGAAACTAGGTGATATTTATTGCAATGTATTTTATGATGTATTAACTGACTCCCATAACCAACTGTGTCAACTGCGGCCCTGTCAATCATCATCACTCCCTCGGTCAATGAAGCCAAACAGGCTTAAGTAGGGTTGAGGGGTGTACAATATTGACAAAATATGATATTGTTCAGCAGTTCAGCAGTGCAGTATTGATTGATTCATTTCGATATTCTTGAATCTTGAACATATGCAAAATACAAAAGTTATAGGAAAACGCATCAAAATAGATTCAGAACATATCAAAAGACAATCATGTTCTTACAACACATGGGTTTATGAAATACTCTCTCTGGGGGCGAGATCAATGCAATGCTGTCCAAGAGCTCTAACTACTAATTATAACACCAGGTTGGTAGGCTAATTGGGTAAAAGACTCCAGTTACAATGTCTTGGCATGCTTTGCACGATGCATAAACCACCTTTTTTTTTGTTTGAGGCTAATCTGATGTCCCCCTGCAAGTTCAAAGTGATGTCTTGATTGGAACTCTGTGTCGTTGTGGGTCGGGTTTAAAATGAGAGCGCTCACAACTTTCCTGCCGCGCGGTACCTTCCAACACGGCTCAGAACCGTGGTTGGCACACAACGCAGCGGCATCCGTTAGCACCCGTTGTATTAAAGATCTATACACAGTTAGGCCTGAAATATGTGTGTCGTGCATTCTGCTGTGCGACATCTAAAGGCCAATTTATAGTTCTACGTCAAATCTACGCCAGAACCTACGCCGCACCTACACACGTGGCCTATGCCATTGTTTGCATTTATACTTCTGTGTAGGTGTCTGCGTCGCTCTGCAATTACACCGGCAAAATGCTAGTTGGTCGGCAAGGTCGCTGGCTTCAGCTACTAGGCTACGGCGTGGGCTACGGCTACAGCGTGGGCTACGGCTACAGCGTGGGCTATGGAAAACAATGTGTCTTCCCTGCTGTGGTGTCTGAGCCACCGCTGTGGTGTTTGCACCTGACCTGACCAGCAGAGGGCCTCAGAGCTACGGGCTCCCAGGAACCCCTTCCACACGCTGTCCCCGTTTATGTAGAGCAGCCCAGAAGCTTCCCTGACTACTAATAGCTATCCTATCATTTTGTAAATGAAAGTCACAACGTTGATTAAAAAAAAATGTGCATATGAAACATAACGGCTTAGTTCACAGTAATGGGGCCCTGGGCCCCCGAGTGACCCCATCAACGTGATTATTGTGTGATAACGTTGGGGGGCCTATATGTCCGACGATAAAAACAACCACAATGATGCAGGAAGTAAAATACCATTGTTTAAAAATGAGTAGGTTGACCTTTAGATTGGTCTGGAGGCCTCAGGGTGAACACACACTCACACGCTGCCTTCTGTACATCCTATCAAACATTATGAGTACTTCTTTACAGGTTCTGTTTCTAGTGCTGCTGCAGTCGGGGCTCTTGGCCAGGGAGCCACATTCTGAATAAATTTTTATTAAGGTCATTAATTTCATTAATCTCTTCATCTCATCGCGTCGCATGTCATCTTCAGGTGATGGGAAAATTGGAGTCAAACTTCAACTTCCATCGAATTCAAGAGGACGCCTCAACACTTGACTCGTCTCTGCTCCATCGTGTCCTGCTCTCGAGTTCCTCGCGGCAGAACTTCAGAACTCACATTAAGATGGAGGTGAGATTCCACCGTTGTAAAGAAGAGAGCGGACGAGAGCTTCAGAGAGCAAGACTTTGACGTGTTCACTCGACACACAAAGCCATGTCTGTTAAGTAATCGGCAAAGATGAGGAAAGGACCCAAACGCAGGCAGCGATGTAACTCAAATCATCTTCATTAAATAAAAATGAAATGCACCGAGATAAAAAAAAAACGTGCAAACTTGCAACCTACAAACCAAAAGAATAAACTACACAAGTACAAATCAAACACATGGGGAACACACACCAGGAAGGAGACAAACAATGACAAGTGGGGGCGGAGACAGAACACAACAGAGACACGTGATAAATAATACTAACGTCCAGCAGCGGGTGCAAGAAACTCCAAGACATAAATAACGCATGAGGGGGGCAGAGGCAGACTATGTCTATGTCAATGTCAATGTCTACACAAGGCGTAGAGAGTTTACAGACCGAACCGACCGACGAGCAAATCGGGGAAACAGAATCATGACTGCTGCTCCGTTGACAATATGCATATACATCATGAAGAAAAGAAAATGGTGATTCTGCCTTTCAGGGCAAAATTGCGCTCCTGCGTCTGCAGCATGTTACGGTGCCGCGCAGACACAGGACATATTTCTTGTGAAATAAAACAACCGAGGAGAGATGAAGATTGTGTTTGTTTCAGGTTTCAGGTTTTCCTTAAAGGGTGATAACAACCAACACGTCAGGAGCAGTTAGGGTTAGGTGGTGTCTTGCTCAGGGACACCTCGACACTTAGCTAGGCGGAGCCCGGGTATCAAACCAGCAACCTTCCTGTTGCCAGACCGACTCTTAGCTCCTCAACTACTGCCACCAATGATGAAAGATATATGCAATATGTATATGTGAAATTGAAACGAGGGTTAACTTGACAAGACATCACAAGCAGCAACACAACACAACACAACACAACACAACACAACACAACAAACAAACACACAACACACCACACAACACAACACAACACAACACAACACACACACAACACAACACAACACAACAACACAACACAACACAACACAACACAACACAACACAACACAACACAACACCACACCACACCACACACAACACAACACAACACAACACAACACAACACAACAACACCAACACCAACCAACACAACACACACAACACACACCAACCACACAACACACAACACACACACATACACACACACACACACACACACACACACAAAACACACACACACAACACACAACACACACACAACACACACACAACACACACACAACACACACAACACACACACACAACACACACACAACACACACAACACACACAACACACACAACACACACACACCCTCTCTCTCTCCACCATGCCCATCTACACAACACACACACACACCTCTCTCTCCCTACCCACAAGAGTTTTTCAAACGACACATCCCATCTACCATACATACGCTGAAACCGCATCCCCCAGCATCCCCTCTCCCGAGTGTCCCAGTTTGATCATAATCACTGCTCACGCACACTACACACTACATCTTCGCACACATTGCAACACTGTCCCAATGTCATAGCTTAATCGCCATGATGCTCTCTCATCTCTCTCTTCATCACCCCTCATCTCACACCTCCTATCCGCCTTCCGTTCTACCGGCCTTCAGAAGTCTCTCTACCAAATCAACATCCGCTCCACGGGTTTATCTCCCAACTGATGCCAAACAAATATACTGAGGAGTTAGACTGTATGACATGGCACACACACACACACACACACACACACACACACACACACACACACACACACACACACACACACACACACACACACACACACACACACACACACACACACACACACACACCCCCACACACACACACACACACACACACACACACACACACACACACACACACACACACACACACAACACACGCCACCTACTCATGTGCGTGGATTATCAAACATCTGTGTGACGTATTGCGTGTTAAACCATGCCCTAGGTGAATACTCTGTTCTGATTGGCTGGCAGGTATGTGTTCAGGCGTGTGAATCACTTCTAAATGAATCAGTGACTCAACCACTAACCAAAGCAACATTAAAAGCACAGCTGTCCAAATGTACTTGTTATCAACTTGATAAAATAATGACCAGGAAAGCAAAAGCACCACCAATGGCTGATTTTAAGATTTCTGTCAATCTGCAACAACTTTGAAGAATGGAACGCAGAAGAGGAAAACACGTCTGGAATACTTTGTAATGAGTTACAGCGGTGGAGCCATAATTTACCTCCACTAACCTTCCCCCGTTGTGATTTACACCATGACTACCCGCTACGGTTGTAAAATGGATGAGACTAATTTCTTTGTCACGATCACGGCGAAGCCCTTGCTTCATAACCTTTCGATTTGGAGTGCAAAAACACAAACCAATGTGTGAATGCTTATATTTGATACTGTTGGTAAATAAACAACGTGTAGGTGTGGAGGTCTTTCTTCACCTTAAAACCGTTTAATGCGCACCTACTCGTTGATTATCCCTTACTTACTACATACATACGATGAGTCACATGATTTGCATTTGTCCGTCGACCCACGCCTGGCTCCGCCAATTCAAAAGTCTGTGTCTTACTAGTCCCCGCAAGTAATAAATATAATGTAACCTAGTAGACCACCCACCCCATGTTAAGTCTGAAGCAACTATGAAAGAATTGTGGAATGTGTGCTGTTGAGTTTGTGTAACTTGAATACGTGTGTAGGGACTCAGCAACTCTGACGAGGGAGTAGCTCTGTGTCACCTATTAATTTATGGTATCATATAGGTGATACATTGTATCTCAATATAGTAATAGTAGTAAGTTAATGCTCCGCTTATAGTGAATCATGGTTGGAGTTCTGCCGGCAACATTGAGAGTGCTACTAGAGGTGGTTGATTACCTATCATACTTAAAGTACGAACTACAAACCAGGGAAACTTAAACTCTGAATAAATCTGTAATCCGCTTATAGTGATCACGTTTGTCCGGGTCAAATTGATCACTATAAGCGGTTGATTACTATAACCGAAATGTTCTAATTTTCTTTATTTTTATGCAGATTACCATCCAATTGACATTTGTATATATAACACATTAATACATGTATAAAGTAATGAAACGGACAGCTTTGCTATTTACTGGATTTTATTACAGCAAGTTAACTGAAAAATACTGTACAGTACGTACATTAACGTTACAGTACAGCTGTTTGAAACGCGATTCAAATAGCAAATTAAATGACAGCATTGCACTGTGTAGCTATAAATCAAATACACTACAGTAGGCTACTGTATATGAAAAAACTGTACTGTATAACTTACAGTAGTTCCACATATAATTAGGCTATAATTTAAAGCTGTATATTGTGCCGAATAAGCCGACAGTTAGTGCAAATACTGTAGCCGCAGCTTGGCGGTTTCAGTGCATAAACCCGTAACAGTCAAAACTCGTAACAGAGCTTGAAAAACTAACTTTAACTAAAACATAACTTTGTTCAGAGACATGCAGCACCAGCGCTCACCAGCCGTTGAAGACGTGCACGCGCGAGCCGCTATAAATTACCGTAATTTATTAATTTCTCCCACATATGTTATGTATAAAAGGACCCAAAATGATCACTATAAGCGGACTGCTTGATCGCTATAAGCGAATTATTTAAACAGTGTTTGTATAGGAACCATTCTGTCCCAGGCTTTGTGATCATATAAGCAGTTGATCACTATATCAGTGATCCATGTAAGCAGTTGATCACTATATCAGTGATCACTATAAGCGGATTACACTGTAGTAGCATTAGGGTATTTGTATCAGGAGTAGTAGGCCCCATATTGCATCCAGTAGTAGTTTTCAGTAGTAGTAGTAGTAGTAGTAGTAGTCATATATTGTATATTGTATATTGTATTGTATCTAATAGTAGTGAATGTTTGATGGCTATTCCTCTAAACCTAACCTTAACCCTGCCTATTCTTAACCCCGGCCCAACCCGTATGAAATACAGCGAAGGCGACGGAGAAGGAGAAGGCGAAGGCGGAGAAGGCGAAAGCGGAGGAGAAGGAGAAGAAGGCGAAAGCGGCGGAGAAGGAGAAATCGGATAAGGCGAAGGAGAAGGAGAAGGCGGAGAAGGCGAAAGCGGAGGAGAAGGAGAAAAAGGCGAAAGCGGCGGAGAAGGAGAAATCGGAGAAGGCGAAGGAGAAGGAGAAGGCGGAGAAGGCGAAAGCGGCGGAGAAGGAGAAAGCGGAGAAGGCGAAGGAAAAGGCGGAGAAGGAGAAAGCGGCGGAGAAGGAGAAGAAGGCGAAAGCGGCGGAGAAGGAGAAAGCGGAGAAGGCGAAGGTGGCGGAAAAGGAGAAGGCGGAGAAGGCGAAAGCGGCGGAGAAGGAGAAAGAGCGAGAAGGAGAAGGCAAAGGCGGAGAAGGAGAAAGCGGCGGAGAAGGAGAGGAAAGGCGAAAGCGGCGGAGAAGGAGAAAGCGAGAAGGAGAAGGCGAAAGCGGCGGAGAAGGAGAAAGCGGAGAAGGCGAAGGTGGCGGAGAAGGAGAAGGCGGAGAAGGCGAAAGCGGCGGGCGGAGAAGGCGGAGAAGGCGAGGGCGGAGAAGGCGAAGGCGGTGGAGAAGCCGGAACCAAACATGCGGTCAATGGTCCCTGACGTTGCGACGGAGGCTCTGCCTGAGGGGGGCCATCCCACTCACAGGGGCAGCCGGAGCAGCCTTGGGGGGGTAGTAACGTGGTGATTGTGAGTGCATTTCATGGTTTTATTTTTTATTTTTTTTTATTTTTTTTTCTTATTTTTTTTACTTTTTGTTTTTTTTTTTTGTGGCATTTCAGATGATGGGGGGGGGGGGTCAGTTCTGAGGAAGGCAGGGTTGTGCAGACCTAGGTCCTGGATGAATTAAGGGAGGGGAGATGTGCAAGGTGGCAAGAGAGAGGTGGCTGCGCAGTGGGTTGGAATAAAGTATAGACAGGTTTCCTTAAAGGTCCTGTATGTAAGAATAATGAATCCGTTCAGGGACTACATGATAGGATTTTACAGCACAAATTGCATTAAATCACCAGTTTGTGAGCAGGTTGTGGTTGAAGTTAAAACATGAGAGCTTCCCCGACTCTCTCTGTTGTGTAGAACAGCTTTTGGGCTGATTTCTCTTATATTTGAGTCGGGTCGGATTTTGCGGGAAAAAGGAACAAAGTGACATGTAAACGTGGATAATTTAAAATATATATTTCATAGCTTTTTTAAATGTGTACAAGGTTTAATTATGATTAGAACTAACATTAGTTTCTGATTGTTATTGTCTCAACCCACAGAGATCAGAATGCACTGATTCTTACATTTAGTACCTTTAAAGGATGATGGGGGAAACATTTTATAATTTGTTAAATATGAATGAAAACAAACATTGGATGGTTGGACTTGTGATATAAAACCAAGTGTTAAAGTTCACATGGAGCTGCCTCTGCAATTACTTTATTACCTTGTTTGACGTCATGCTGTTGTAAGCTGGTTTCTGTGTGAGGGGTCATAACTAGGGATGCACCGATACCACTTTTTTTCAGACCGAGTACAAGTACAAGTACTTACATTTGGGTACTTGCCGATACCGAATACCGATACCGAGTACTTAATAAAACCATTACAGTTCTAATGACTTTGAAAACATGTTTTATTTTCAATCAGATGTTCCTCACTTTCTGACTGTGAACAAATTAAACAAATATAACTTCAATTAATAATTTAATAATTAATCATTTCAATTAAATGTAACCTATTCAGAACCATCCAACATACGTCAGTCGGATATTCGGTACCAAGGACGTGTTGTTGTTTAGGACATTGGTGGACATCACAGATGTTGCGCCAAGGATGCGCAATGATGACGCTCCCGTGAGACGCTGGGCTCCGAGTCAGCGTCTCTGGTGGGGGGCTCCGTTAATTCGCGGTTCTGATGGGGGGCTCCGTTAATTCGCGGTTCTGATGGGGGGCTCCGTTAATTCGCGGTTCTGATCTCATGCGATCTCTCGTTGCTATAAACATCCATAACGCCAACTCGGTTGCATCTCTTTATTTCAATATTCCTTGGCTAAGAATATTACAAGGTTAACGTTGCGTTGCCAAAGTGGTAATCGGTGCGGTTGTATCGGAGTAGTTTAACCGAGTACGAGTACGAGTACATGAGCACAGTATCGGACCGATACCGAAATACTGGTATCGGTATCGGTGCATCCCTAGTGAAACCGTTGTCACCGTACCCGCCTGCAGCCTCCCTATGACGGGCCCTTCCGCCTGGACGACGAGATCACTGCAGGTTCAGCTCCAGTTGTTCTTCATTAACTGTGTTATTTGCGGCTGATAAGCAAGTATGACCAAAATCAACCCTGACGGCAAATAGGCCTACACTGCTCCGTAGTTAACAGAGATCAACTCATTTTTATTTCTTATGGTCTATGTTTTATGTTTTATGGGATATAAATGAGTTTCACCGAAACCACTTGTTCTGTTCTGTTGTTTCCGAGTTAGTTCCAAAGAAAAAAACGTTGCGGTAAATTCACGGTAAGTGTGCACACTGCACGGGGGTGATCACGCAGGCGGCCACCTCATTTCATGAAACAGGTTACCTGCACACACACGCAAATGCGCCCAAACGCCCCGGCCAGCACTTTTGTTGTCATATACGGCGGAAGCGCTCCCCGAGGTTCCCGCCATTATTCCCCCCCCCCCCCCACCCTGATGAGTTGAGCGGGAAAATGGCGCGGGGCCTGTAAAGCCCTGCCGCTGCACACTCTTAATGGGTATTAAACCAAAATCACATCAGGCCACGCGGGGGTCCGGGGCTCGGGCTGCTGCTCTCCTGTCGTCTTATCGCACCCCGGCGTGCCAGCGTGTGTTTCAGGGGGGCGGCAATCCACGCTGACTCCGAGCTATTAAAACTATTAAACTTTTTAAAGGGCAGCGTCTCAACATCGGCGACTATTAGAGGGCTGGCGTCGGCCCTTCTTTGCGGCGCGGCGTCATTTGTATGCACACCGCCGCGACAAATTGAATTATTATTTCGTAGCTGGAGAGGAAATCTCTATCTGGGACTTGGGAGTTAGCCAACTGTGTAACTTTTCAACTGTATTATTTACGGCAAAATGAAAAGAGCGAACCCATCCAGGGAATTTCTGAAACTCTGAAATAAATCAATGTTAAATGTCTGGAGAAAAAAAATAATTAAGCTATAAGTGGAGCTACAACTCAAGCCACTGGACACACACACACACACACACACACACACACACGGTGTCCTGAGAGCAGGCCATGCCGCCCTCTTCTGGCAAGCCCATGTCATTACACCACATAAACACACACACACACACACACACACACCCGACAAGAGCTACAGTATATAGACGTACTTCGGAGACATAGATTAATGTTGTGCCAGTATAATGCTCACCTGATAGGGCAAGTATGCAGCAGTTGTCATTCACAACAACATCAGAATTATGTACGGTCGGTGGGGGGGGGGGGGGGGCGGGGGGGGGGGGGGGGGGGGGGGGGAGAAGAAGGAAAAAAAGAAAAAAGAAAAGACCTGAGAGTCGCTGTCTGTCTGTCTCAGGGTAATGAGAGGAGATGTACGCTGCAGATGGCAGGTAGCGGGGTGGGGTGACGAGGTGAGGCGGGGTGGGGCGAGCAGATGGCGGGGCGTTGGGTTGATGGATGCATCGTCTACCGCACCAGACAAGAAGCCCCCCCCCTCTCTCTCTCTCTCTCTCTCTCATCCCTGTGTCTTCGATCCCCCATGCCGGGTATTCAGGTGAGTTATGGAGGGAAAAGGTGGGACATGTATAACTTATGTAACTTTTGCATTTCCATGTGTCATTTGCATCATCGTTTGTTGTTCTCTTTACTTTTCAGATATTTCACAATTTCAAACGCCTAACACCGCAGATGTCCACAACAGCAGCAATGTAAACTGCGGTTTAAACTGCTGAGTGGGACTCATTTCCACGCCACCAGATCCAGGTGATGCAGGGTGATAAATCGACCCACCGTGACGTACAGTAAACACAGGGGCTCCTGCGACACCCCCCCAACACACACACACACACACACACACCACCCCCCCCATCCACCTCCTGCTTTGGCGCCGATCCAAACACCAATTTGTCCAGATCGGGATTTTACGGCAGTAATTTTCGCAAAAGCGCCGCTCCATTAAAAATTGACCGATTTTTTTTGTGGCTTCATAATTGTGGAATTGCGGTAATTCCCCAATGCAACACATGTTACTTTTCCACATCAATGTGAGGACCTCTTTAGCTTTTTTTAACACGGCGACAATATTTATTTAAGAGGCGCATCGAGCATTCTGGGAACCTTAAGGTGACGCAGTATTTTGAAAGTGTGCTTCGATCACATGATTCTATTCAATTAAAATTCATTGAAATGCACAAATCTAAATTAACTGCAGCATGGAGCACTTTTGTAAGATATTTAGCTCCGTTTGCAGAAGCCATATAATTTAACAGAGCAATGGCGCCGCCTAGTGGATCATAGCCTATATGTATGTGTGTATATGTACAGTATATGTCGGCAGTAAGGTGAGTAAGTAGCAACTTGTCTGTAGCCGGGCCGGTACTGAAGTCTATCTATTGTACCGGCTTTCGACGAAGACAGACCCTATGTTCTCATTCACCAGGGAGTTCGCTGTTTGCGAAGAGAGTCCACACTCCGGTTGGCTAAGTGGTCGTCTTGGCGACAGTCAGGGCAGGTGCACTCCATCTTGTGGCAAGACAAATGGGTTTCGGAGGCAATGGCTCCGCCCACTACACCACCCCCACCAGAGACTGACTTGTCTCACTTTCATTGGCACGATGTTGTGTTGTCTGGGGTATCTTTGTACATTGTGCACACACGCGTGCACGCATGCACACACACACACACACACACACACACACACACTTGCATACACGCTCTCTCCCTCTCTCTCTCACACACACACACACACACCTGCGAGAACGCTCTCTCCCTCCTTCTCACACACACATGCCAGCACATGCATGCACACACACACACACACACACACATGCCAGCACAAACATACACACACACATACACATGTACCTGCATGCACACTCTCTCCATCTCCCTCTCTCTCTCACACACACACACACACACACAGATGCCAGTACATGCACACACACACACACACACCGAACCACCTACACCCACGTACCTGCATGCACACTCTTTACCTCTCCCTCTCACACACATACACACACCCCACACCCACACCACACACACACACACACACACACACTCTCTCTCTCTCGCTCTCTCTCTGTCAGCAGGAAGCAGCACCCGGGAGCCGGGATCTGAAGTAGACAAGTTTATTAATGATAATAATGAGGCTGATGAAGATGATGGTAATAGTAATAATTAGTCATAATTATAATAACGTTAATGCCATAATAAATAGAACTCTTCATCTGAAGCACGTAAGAGAAGCATAGAGAACAGAAGAACACAAACAGGGCAGAGGGACCTGCGAGAGGCTTTTTCAATATATCCATTTCATTTTTTCAATATTTTTAAACTTTATTTAACTGGAACATTTACAAAAGGAGAAAGAGATAGATTTTAAAAAATCCTTATAAATAAATCTGTCATTATAGAACAAAATACAAGATTTGGGGGAGGAGTCGGAGAGGGCGGGGGGCAAGGAGAACAGGGTAAGAGATATTTTTTTATGTACAGTACAACGGTCAGTGGAGTCGTGATGTTATGCGGTGGGGAGGAGGGGGGGCGGAGGAAGCTCCAACTCCTCCCTCTCTCCTCTCCTCCCAACTCCTCCCCTCCTCTCTCTCCTCTCCTCCCAACTCCTCTCCACCTCTCTCCTCTCCTCCCAACTCCTCCCCTCCTCTCTCTCCTCTCCTCCCAACTCCTCCCCTCCACCTCTCTCCTCTCCTCCCAACTCCTCCCCTCCACCTCTCTCCTCTCCTCCCAACTCCTCCCCCCCCCTCTCTGACCTCTAACCCCGCCACCCCCCCAGACCCTGTGACCTCTAACGCTAAAGTCCCTTCAGAAACAGACCCCCCCACCTTAATCCCACACACACACACACACACACAGGCACACACGACACACAGCCACCCATCCACCTCCTGCTTTTGGCGCCGATCCAAACACCAAATTTGTAACAGAGCATCGGATTACGGGCATGTAATTTCCAAAAGCGCCGTCCATTAAAAATTGACGGCGATTGTTTTTCTTGTTGGCATTATAATTTGTGGAATGTGACGGTAATCATCCCAATGCAACAACATTTGTATTCTTCCACAATCAATGTGAGGACTCTTTAGCATTTTTTTACCGGCGGATCAATAATTGTAATTAAGAGCTGCGCATCGAGCATTTGTCGGAACTAAGTTGGACGCAGTGAATTTGAGGTGTGCCTTGATCACATGATTCTACAATTATTAAATTCATTGAAATGCACAAAAATGCTAAATTAGCTGCGACATGAGCACTTTTAAGATATTTAGCTCCGTTGCAGAAGCCATAATTTAACAGAGCAATGGCGCCTGCCTAGTGGATCTAGTCTTATGTTGTGTGTATATGTACGTAATAATGCGGCAGTAAGGGTAGTAAGTACAACTGTTCTGTAGGCCGGCCGGTACTTGAAGTCTATCTTATTTGGACCGGCTTTCGACGAAGACAGACCTATGTTCTCATTCGCCAGGGAGGTTCGTGTTTGACGAAGAGGAGTCACACTACCGGTTGGCTAAGTGTCGTCATTGGCGACAGTCAGGGCAGTGCCACTCCATCTTGTGGCAGACAAATGGGTTTCGGAGGAATATGGCTCCGCCCACTACACCACCCCACCAGAGACTGACTTGTCTCATTTCATTGGCAGACTGTTGGTTGTGGGGTACTTTGTACATTGTGCACACACACGCGTGCACGCATGCACACACACACACACACACACACACACAAACACTTGCATACACGTCTCTCCTCTCTCTTCTCCATCCACACACACACACCTGCGAAACGCTCTCTCCCTCCTTCGCACATACACCAATGCCAGCACATGCATGTACACACACACACACACACACCACATGCCAGCCAAACATCCACAACACACACACACAACGTACCTGCATCACACTCTCTCCATCTCCTCTCACTCTCACACACACACATCACACAGATGCCAGCACATGCACACACACCCACACACTACCGAACCACCTACACCGTGTACCTGCATGCTACACTCTTACCTCTCCTTCCACACACACACACAACACACCACCCACCCACCCCCCCCACCCCACACCCACACACACACACACACACTCTCTCTCTCTCCTCTCTCTCTGTCACAGGAAGCAGCACCGGGAGCCGGGATCTGAAGAATACAAGTTTATTAATGATAATAATAGGCTGATGAAGATGATGGTATAGTAGATAATAGTCATAATTATAATAACGTTAATGCCATAATAAATAGAACTCTTCACCTGAAGCACTAAAGAAGCATAGAGAACAGAAGAACACAAACAGGCAGAGGACCTGCGAGAGGCTTTTCAATAATCACATTCATTTTTTCATATTTTTAAACTTTATTAACTGGAACATTTACAAAAGGAGAAAGAGATAGATTTTAAAAAATCCTATAAATAAATCTGTCATATAGACAAATAAAAATACAAAGAATTCTTTGGGGGGAAAAGGGGGGAATTTGGAGAGGGCGAGGGGCAAGGGGATAGGTGGGGGGGTCTGTTTCTGAAGGACTTTAGCGTTAGAGGCAAGGTCTGGGGGGTGGCGGGTAGAAGAGTCAGAGAGGGGTGGGGGGTTCGTATTTTGTGGGACGACAGGTAAAGGAATCTTTTTATGTACAGTGAAACGGGTAAACAAAACAGCGATCGGACTCACACGGTGGAAGAGAAGAAGGAGGAGTGGAGGAGAAGAGGAGCGGGAGTGAGGTGGGGTCTGGGGGGCGGGGGGGGTGGGTGGGGGTGGCGAGTTAGGAGGAGGTGGTTCAGATAGAACTTCAAGGAAATAAAACAGGGGTCAGCGGAGTAGGGAGTGATACC
Organism: Coryphaenoides rupestris; assembly: GCA_002895965.2. Classification (NCBI taxonomy): domain Eukaryota; kingdom Metazoa; phylum Chordata; class Actinopteri; order Gadiformes; family Macrouridae; genus Coryphaenoides; species Coryphaenoides rupestris. The sequence goes on along the minus strand of PIJE02002905.1, from coordinate 23,357 downwards.
TCGGCCCCTCTTCTCCCCCGCAATAC
>PIJE02002905.1:12500-20617 GCA_002895965.2 Coryphaenoides rupestris | reverse complement strand
TTGGTTTTGGTGGGGGGGCGGTGGCTATAAGACAAACAACAATGATGAAGCCCTCTCCTCCACCCCACTCCCTCCCTCCTCTCTCCTCTCTCCTTTCCTCTCTCCTCTCTCCTCCACCTCCTCCTTCTCCTCCCTCTCCTCCCTCCTCCCTCCTCCACACCTCACCTGTCCACCTGCAGACCCGCGAAGGAGTGGCGATGTGGGGGAGGGGGGGGGTGGTCTTGTAGCAATGTCTTATTAGCCCCGCCCCCCCACCCCCACCACCCACCCACCCACCACTACCCTCCACTCCACCGTCTCCCCACCTCCTCAGTCCATCCACTGTTGTAAACGCGTGACAGTTGCCATTGGCCAGGGAGGAGGAGGGAGGGGGGGGAGGGAGGGAGGGAGAGCTGTCAGGAGGAAGTGACATCATTACAGTATCCACAGGGAAGTGGCTAACAGTAGCATCTGCCTGCCAGGAAGTCAGCCAGGGTGGAAGGAAGGGCCCCTGGAGGGCGGGTAGAAAAGGTTGGAAGAAAGACAGCGGCGACGGGGGCCAATCAGAGCGTCCGAAAAGGGGGGGGGCCCCACCATCACCACCACCTCCCCCCTGCTGGGGGGGGGGGGGGGGGGTGGGGGGAGAGGGGAGGAGGAGAAGAGGGAGGGGGATGGTGGATCGTTGAACGTTGACCGTTGACTCCACCCCCAACCCCCATCGTTGTCGTCGTCGTTGTCGTCCCTGGCAACCATCCTGTTGTGAAAAGCGCGGCGTCCGATGTCCGATGCGGGCGGGCGCGGCGGCAGCGTGCCACAGAGAGAGGAGAGGAAGTGCTCGTCCACTCCTTCCTGTATAACACCCAATCAGCATCGAGGGCTAACTGTTCATCTCTCACCGTTACCAAAAAAAACGTAAAAACAAATAGATAAATAAAACAAAACAAAACATAAAAACATATTTGTACATATATATATATACCGATTTATACACATTTGTTTAATTGTTTTTTTTAAACATTGTAAATCACAAAAGTATAGAAAAATAAAACGTTTTATAATAACGCGACACTTAATTTTTCTATCTATCTATCTATCTACCTATAGCTATCGCCGACATCCTCTCGCCTCTCCCCCTCTCGCTCTCTCTCTCTCTCTCTCTCTCTCTCGTCGTCTAGCCGGAAAAAAAGGTGTTCCCCGCCTCCCCACCCTCACCCCCACCCTCACCCCCACCCCCACCCCCACCCAAGTGGAGAGAGGTTTTGCTCGGTCCGACAAGATGGCGGCTGGTGTGACACAGCAGCTCGGTAGCACGGCGGCGGTGGCAACGGCGGCGGCGGCGGCCCCTCGAAACTCTCTCGTCTCTCGCCTCTCCTTCCACATCATCTTCGTCGTTTTTTTTCTTAAAGCTAGTTCGTCTCCTACATACTCATACACACATACTCACAATAATAACGGAAACAAATGATCAGTTTACGCTGGTGTGGCGCCTTCTACTGGCGGGAGGTCGGCTGAGGTGCGTACGGTTTGGTTAGTCCAAACAAGCAAACATGGATGGGAACTACGCTTAGAATAAACAGGTAACAGTAAAACCTATAAGAGATCATGTATGGATGAACACACACAACAGCACAGTGAGGTCGTTTTCTTTTTCTTTTTTCCCGTAAGTAAAAGTTCGAGTTGAAGAAGAGTTAGCGACGGAAAGTTAGCTGCGCGAGCGTGCGCGCGCGTGTGTGTGTGTGTGAACACCATTAAAACTGATGGAGGCACACAGTGTACAGTAAACAAACACAAACACGTGATGGAACTCAAAAAACACGAACACACAAAATGGAGGAAGCTTGACATCTGTGTATATATATATAAATAAATATATATATTATATAGATATATAATATATACTATAAATAGTAATCGAAAACTGATCATTCAGAGCGTTTCATGCAAAATGTGGCAGTTAAAAACAGTGTGTGACGACTCCTCGGCAGCGACCAGCGGCGTGCAGGCAGAGCACTCTGAGTCAGGCTAATTGCATCGTGGGTAAAAGATGGAGAGGACCCAGACAGCCACAGAAGAGAGAGGGTACTATGGAGAGACAGAGAGAGAGAGAGAGAAGAGAGAGAGAGAGAGAGAGAGAGAGAGAGAGAGAGACAGAGAGACAGAGGGGTGGGGGGGTGTCCTATCCTTCATCATGGCTACTTGTTAACTCAGAGTGATTCAGTGGCTCGTTATAAGCCTCACGTGAAACTGAGAGAGAGACTTTTATTTTGGAACCTGACTTTGTAGTTCCCTCACCATGGGGACCATCACAGGGCACTGTCTCCCTCTCCCTCTCTCTCTCCCCCTCTCTCTCCCTCTTTAAGTCTCCCCATCCTTTTGTCTTGGTCCCGCCCCCCCGCCAACTCCATTCATCAACTCTCTCTCTTTCCTTATCTTGCTCTTTCATGCCTCTTTCTCTCGCTCTCTCGCTCTCTCCATCTATCCCTTTCTCACTCTATCGGCTTGCACCCTATTCCTCTATAGCTTCTTTCTCTCTCTCTCTCTCTTGGTGTCTCTCAGCTGTCTCTCTCCCTGCTCTTTCAGTCTCTCTGTTGTGGAGGAGTGTCTCGTCGAGCTGCTCTTGATGTTCCGAGCTCGCTTGCTAACTAGGGTCCACAGTAAACATTGTTCCATCTCTGTGGAATATCTCCATCGCTTAGCGAGAAGCTACATATAGCCTCCTCGCTGACAGCAAGGCCCAGATAAGTCACGGAGATGGTTGGCTGTATAATGTGTTGTTATATAACGTATTATACAGCCGGATTCACTGCACTGGCATTTTTCAATGAAGTTCTGTAATATGGTCTCATGCAAGTGTCAAAGATCAGACCACAAAATTCCGACCTAAATCACAATGATTACAATCGGAATAATGTTGACCTAGTAGTTAACATAATCAGGATGATCTCATTCATAATAATAACGGTGTGGAAACGGAATAAGAATGACCAAACTCAGAATAACGTTTTGGAAACATAATCAGAATTATCTCATTCGGAACAACAGGAAAGATATTCAAAATTATCGCATTCGGAACAAAAGGAAACGTAATCAGAATGATAAAATTCTGAAAAAAAAGGTACAGAAACAAAATCTGAATGAGTGAATTCAGAATAATGGTATGGAAACGTAATCAGAATGATCAAATTTAGAGAAAAGGGTATGGAAATGAAATCAGACAGCAATTGAATTTGCTAAAAAAGTAAACATAATCAGAATGATTGAATTCAGAATAACGATATGGAAACATAACCGGTGAGGTGAGTGAATAGAACAGCAGCGTTGCTCACATGCAGTCATTCCCAAAGGCAGAGACAAAGTTCATACAACTGCTTTATTCCCACAGTCAAAACAATCAGAGGTTAGATATGTCACATATATTGACAACAAAATGTTATTCATGAATAAAGAACAATATTCCTTACTAACGGAATTAAAGGAAAAAAATACTTACAGCTTTCAGACAATATATGTATATACTGTATATCCCGTGTATATATATATATATATATATATAGCATTATTAGAAATTACATACAGTTCAATAACAAGTTTGGCTGAATTGGAAATACACACAAACATATTTTAGATATGAATACATATAAAACAATTACTTTGAGAGTTGTGATATAGTGTGTAATATATACATTTAAATGTATTTACAGATACTCTTACTTTTTTGCTTTTGTTTTTGTATTGTACAAATCTTTTTTGGGTGGATTCATAAATATTTTTCAGCTTATCAGGGCTTTGTTCATAAAATGGGAAGAAATGATAACAATGATTAGCAGAGGCTAAATGTAAATATCCTAATGATGCAAAACTTTTTTTTGTAAAATACAAAAGAAGTATCTTTTTTTGTTCAGCAATTTGGTGGATGCCCTCTAGACCGAACACAGGGCTGTTTGCATATTAAGCTGGTTATGAAATATTACATTAATGTCTTGCACTCGATATAAGTTAAATAATCAAAATGGTCTTCTAAACAGACCTTTTCTGGGCTTTCCTTCTTTTTTTTTAAATGTAAAACTCTTCTAGATGATGATATATATAACAAGATAGATTTGTACACATAATATCTAGAACAGTTCAGCCAAAATAAGCTGACACGCTAACAGTTCAACATTTCAAAATGGTTTATGTATTTATTTTTCTTGTAAACAGCAGCCAGACCGTTGCAGGTACGTAGCGATCATCAGATGTCAACATCCGCTCACTCGCCCCTGTAATAACACAACTAGCATGTAGCATAGCCTCTAATAACACAACTAGCATGTAGCACAGCCTCTAATAACACAACTAGCATGTAGCATAGCCCCGATTAACACAACTAGCATGTAGCATAGCATCTAGTAATGCAACTAGCATGTAGCCTAGCCCTACTACTAAATACCGCTAGCTAAGCCCCTAGTAACACAACTAGCATGTAGCATAGCATCTAGTAATGCAACTAGCATGTAGCCTAGCCCCTACTAACACAACTAGCATGTAGCATAGCATCTACTAACACAACTAGCATGTAGCATAGCCTCTACTAACACAACTAGCATGTAGCATAGCCTCTACTAACACAACTAGCATGTAGCATAGCCTCTATTAAAGCAACTAGCATGTAGCCTAGCCTCTAATAACTCAAATAGCATGTAATGTAGCCTGTTATAACACAAATATACTGGCATGTAGCATAGCCTCTAATAACACAACTAGCATGTAGCCTAGAATCTACTAACACAACTAGCATGTAATGTAGCCTGTTATAACGCAAATATACTGTCGCATGTAATACCACTACTAGCATGTAGTGTAGCCTATAATTCTACTGCTAGCATGTAGCGTAGCCTGTAATAAAACAACTAGCATGGACTGTAGCCTGTAATAAAACAACTAGCATGGACTGTAGCCTGTAATACTACTACTAGCACATAGCATAGCCTGTAATAAAACAACTAGCATGGTCTGTAGCCTTGTAATACTACTACTAGCACGTAGCGTAGCTGTAATACCACAACTAGCATGTAATATAACCTATAATAGCACAACTTGCATGTTCTGTGTAGCTTGTAATACTACTACTAGCACGTAGCGTAGCCTGTATTAACACAACTAGCATGGAGCGTGGAGCCTAACGACTGGCGGATTCCGCTGCAGTGGAAACTAATTTGAATGCCGATCCGATGAATTACTAACGCTAACGCTAATGCTAATGCTACTGCATCCGGAGTCTAGAAACCACGAGCTATCACTCAGTAGGTGTTATCTGGAGTGAAGACACTTGAAACATGGCCGGTCGTACAGATCGTGAACCAGCCCATCTGCGTCGTGTTACTACAGCGGAGAGTGAGCGGTGACATCTGGAGCTCTGGGCTTGTAACTGCAAACAGACAGCATATTAGCACAACTCTCTCTCTCTCTCTCTCTCTCTCTCTCTCTCTCTCTCTCTCTCTCTCTCTCTCGTTCCTCTCTCTCTCTCTCTCTCTCTCTCTCTCTCTCTCTCTCTCTCTCTCTCTCTCTCTCTCTCTCTCTCTCTCTCTGGGTTACGTTTATCTCGCTCTATCGAGAGTATCTCCCTTGCACATATAGAAAAGTAAATGCACACACATGCACATGACCAGGCACGCACTCGAGACACACGCGCACACACCACACACACACACACACACACACACACACACAAACATACACATGCACGCTTGCACATTTATACACACACACACACACACACACACACACACACACACACACACGCGCGCGCGCACACGCACACGCACACACGCACACACACAAACATACACGCTTGCACATTTATGCATTTATACACACACACACACGCACACGCGCACGCACAAAAATGCACATAAATAAGTACACAACTTTGAGGAATAAAGAAAAGTGAAAATCCCTTCCATAGTTTTACAAGAGTAATAACTGACACCACACACTCACATTAAACGCTACCATAAACCTCACAGCAGAATCTGTTACATATGCATAAATCATCCCTCCCCTCGCTCACAACGGTAAAACTCTTATTGTGAGCTAGCTGTAAAACTCACATCGTTAGCTCGCGGTAAAACTCATACCGTTAGCGTAACACCAATCATTTAGTCACCGTTTGGAAGGACGACGTTTGTGTATTTATGTTTGTTGACTTTAATGCTATTTAGAGCAGCAAAGAAAGACGCCGTCGCTAACCTCAGCGTCTATAAGAGGCCGTCTCGCGGTGCTGCAGTGTCTCTTACGTCCTGACTGGGGGTTTGTAGGGACACTAAGCCCAACGTATAACTATATATATATATATATATATATATCTGTTTACATCGTGTATTAAACCACGCTGCACCCAGCCTTGTAAAGACACAGCTGTTTAATATCGAAAACAACAGTACGCTTCTCTGTCTCTTCGGATCTCGGCAGTAAATCAGTCCTGTGCCATCTTTGCAAAGTGGAAAATGTCCGCTTGACGTGGGGTCAATTCATACTTTCGTTAAGGGCCCCCTATGTGGTGTTGACAAGCCAGATGTACGACACACTGACATATCCATCACGCTGTGACGTCACCAAAGGGTCAACGTTGAAACGGCTCGTAATGGCAACTCAGCATTACACCTGGTGGTCAAATAGGGTCTGGTTTAACGGTATGTGATAGATTTGATCCATTACTCTGTGACGTTGTGTGCTTGGGGTCTTGTCCCGTCTGGTTTTTATCCTGAGGTTAATGTAACGCCGCGTCTCTAATGGAGTCACCGGAGAACGACCTTTGACCTATGGCCTCGACACAAGGCCCCCCTGGCTTCCACCCACCTAGCCTGCTGTGTTATTATGCAACTCAGTCTGTGTGTGTGTGTCTGTGTGTGTGTGTGTGTGTGTGTGTGTGTGTGTGGGTCAGGTGTGGTGTAATCACATAAGAGGGTTACGCTTTAGGCCACATTGCATCAATCAAGTGTGTGAACAGCAAACGTGACCCCTGAACCTGGAGACCCCCCAACATGCCCCCCCCCAGCATAGCTCACACCGCCAGCGCAATACAACAGAATACAACTCCAGCGGTCGCAACAAGACGCCGCCGTCTCTGGACACTCTGGAACTACCGGGGGTTGGGGGGCTTCCTGGTTTTCATTGTTGTTAATATTATTACTTTTAACCATTTTGTTGTCTTCATACGCATGTTGCGGAAAAGTCCAGGTTCTCTTCTGGGGGTCAGATCCCAGGGCAAAAAATGTGCCAATAACGCCTGTGCTATTGGTCCCTGGTCCCCCATTGGTCCAACTTGGACCAATGGCTGTACCAATGTTGGCCCGTTGGTCCAACTTGGACCAATGGGGGACCAGGGATGCGTATGAAGCAGTACGTGCTCTCTCATTATATGATAAAACATCGGAGAGTCACCAGGGTCCCCCTTGTATGGCTTCACACAACGGACAGAGGTCAGGTCAGGAAAGGTCAGCCAGTCAACCGAGAACGTTTTGACTTTCCCCCCCCGGGGAGTTCTGAGACGGAAGGCGGCGTCTGGCGGCGGGACCGGCCGCGAGCATGCACCATGCGCGCTGCGGAACTTTTTCACATCAGGTTACCGGGTGGCACAGCACCCATGTACAGCAAGTCAAACCAATGCAACAGGTGCATGAAACAAAAAGGAAAAAGAACCTAACTAACACAGAGGAGTATGTATCAAAACTGTCCCGTTTAACGAAAGAAAAAGCAAGAATAAAAAAGCACAACATGAATTCAACACAAGAGCAGAACAATGATGTCATCAAAAGTGGACGAGTGGAGGCAACGTCCCGAGGGAATGTCCCTGTGTGCATGCACGTTTGTGTGTGTGTGTGTGTGTGTGTGTCTATATGTGTGTGTGTCTATATGTGTGTGTGTCTATATGTGTGTGTGTGTGTGTGTGTGTGTTAATATGTGGGGGTATGCTGAGGGTGGGTGGGTGCATGGGTGGTAGGGGTACCGGTAGGCTTGGTGACTCGAAGGTTTTCATTGTTGGTCAGGTATTGTTTGGTGTTAGATTTGATTCTTATTGGTATAACTGTTGGTTTTGACAGAGGTTGTGTTGAGGGGGTGGGGCAGGGGGAGGGGATTGTGGGGGGGGGGGGCGTTTA
>PIJE02002905.1:0-10000 GCA_002895965.2 Coryphaenoides rupestris | reverse complement strand
ACCAATAATAGACAACCACAAACAACAGCAGTATTATACCATAACAGTGCACTCAAACACACCCAACAGGACAGCGACCACCTCCCGAACACCTTACCAACCACCAACGTCAAACCGTGCCATTGCCCAGCCCAACGTGGACATCTCCCACTTAAGGGATCCGGCACGTGTAGCTCACCACACAGCCACGATGCGCCACTATTCCTTGCGATATGACAAATATGCCCATTTGTTTGACCTCTTATCTGTAGTGGGACTTTGATTCAAAATCCGTTTAGGAGAGTGGACTCAGTATGTATTTACGCAATACTCTAGGCGATCAGTTGATCTGTTACGTTAAAACGCGCTGACAACAGTGTTTTATGGATACGACATACTCCTTCTGGCTGTGTATTAGTTAGGTTATTGTGTATGTCCTGAGTTCCTCGTTGCTTTTTAAATGCACTGTGTTGCCAGTATCTGGTGTTTCGAACTTCGCTGATAACATTGGGTCGTGCTTTTGATGCCACTCCACGGTGGAAAAGGACAGTCGAGTAGGCTGGTGAGCGGTCTGAGACCTGAAGTGTGAGGACAAGACGTGACGTGAGATCATGAGGTCCGGATCACTAACTACACTGACAGCGTTGGCAGCACAAAATGCAATGACGACGTGCAGTGTGGCATTAGTAATCATTTCATCCTCAGCCAGCCTTGAACCGGACAATGGCGTCACTGAGCTGGGCAGGGCCCGTCCGCCGCGCCATGAAACAGCCCGCGCCTTCCCGTCTCAGAATCCACCCGGGGGGGAATAGTCTACAACGTACATTGTATCTGACTGAGCGTGGAACTACTTTTCCCATGACCTATGGAAACCTAAGCTCGATATACACGTGTGTGTGAAGCACACGTGAGCTACTCNACCGAGAGACGGTAAATGAGAGTTACTCGCGGACACTTCGAGACAGGATTTGCATGCTGTTGCTTGTAGTCTGCTGCTGCCAGCTCTACTGACGGCAGACGTGAGTGGGCGTTCTATGAAAGCCATGCATACTAATCAGAACGTTGAAACGATCGATGATCATAGACTTCCTCTGATGAAGATCTCTGCTTGTGTGTGTGCGTGTGTGGTGTGTGTGTGTGGTCTGTGCCGTGTGTGTGTGTGTCTGTGCATCATGTGTGTGTGTGTGTTGTGTGTGTGGTGTGTGTGTGTGTGTGTGTGTGATCTCTTAACGATAGTGGCCACCGCTGGGTAGGTGGGCAGCCGGGCCCCAGGGTCGCGTGGTGATAGGGATCCGTCGTTGCATAGACTCTGCATAGCTGCGGGGAGCACAAGAGAGGGGGGGGCTGGGGGGGGGGGGGGGGGGGGAGAGTGGGTGGGAAGAGAGAGTTATATATAGAGGTACGGAGAGAGAGAGAGAGTGAGAGAGAGTGGGGGGGGGGGGAGATACAGAGAGCAAGGGGGAGAGAGGTATATAGGTACAGAGAGAGAGAGAGGAGAAGGAAACTGATAGATACAGATTTATGGAGAGAGAGAGGGAGTGAGTGAGAGAGAGAGAGAGAGAGAGAGAGAGAGAGAGAGAGAGAGGGGAGCAAACACTATCTAACACTGAAGATGAGAGCAGAAGATGTAGACACAGCTGATTAAAGCACGCCCCCTCCCTCCCTTCCCACCCCACCCCCCCTCCCGCCATCCCTCCCACCCAACAACCGACTGACTGACCGTTGACTCTTTTGAAGTCTTGTCATTAAACACGGAACACCCCCCCCCCCCCCGCCCACAAAGAGAAGAGTTCAAAGGTCGCCCGATTACACAAGTCTCTTTGGTTGGCCCCTTGATTAGGGCAGAAGACATTTATAATGATCAGAGAGAGAGAGAGAGAGAGAGAGAGAGAGAGAGAGAGAGAGAGAGAGGAAGGAAGAGAGAGAGAGAGGGAGAGAGTGAGGGCAAGAGAGATAGAGAGAGAGAGAAGGAGGGATGGTGAGAGAGAGAGCGAGCTAAAGAGAGAGAAGAGAGATAGAGAGATAAATAGAGAATAGAGCACAGTTAGGTCTACAGGGAGACAAAGAGAGAGAGAGAGAGAGAGAGAGAGAGAGCGCGAACGATGGAGAGAGAGAGATAGAAAGTTGAATCCTGTGTTTGCCTGTGTGTCCTCTCTCGCCCCGTTCTCTTGTTTACCCATGATGCACGGCGGTGGCGGACCCCTCCCCCCCCCCCCTGTCCTTTCACCACCGCCGGTTCGGAACTAATCCGTCCAATTTCCCGCCGAGACGCGACAAGATGCACCCGCCTGTTTATTTATTTACTCAGCCACTTATTTATTTATTATTTTATTCCACTTCACATATTCCTCTATTCACGCCTCCACCACCTCACCCCCCCCCCCCCCTCCTACCCCGCTCCCCTTGCTTGCAAATGAGGGGTCTGTACGGAGCAGATAAGACTCCTCCCCCACTCCCTCCCTCCCTCCCTCCCTCCCCCATTGCGGAGGAGTGGAGGGCGCCAAGGGAGGAGAAGAGGAGGAGGAGGTGAAGAGGGAGGGAGGGAGGGAGGGAGGGGGAACAAGGACGACAACAACAACAACAATGTCCACAAAGGTGTTTCCCGCCATTTTTTGTTGTCGTGGGGGTGCGCTGCCGCCGCAGCCGCCGCAGGTGCCTTCAGATCTTTTAGTGTGTCGTTGTTTTTTCCGCAGGGGGAGAGGGGGGAGAGGAGGGGGGGACAAACGGACAAGGATAGCGTGAAGCTGTTGACAGCCTGCAGGACGACATACTGCGCAACCCCCTCTTGTGATGTCACAACGGGGAGGGAACTCCCTGGGATGTCACACAGTGGGGGGGGGGGGGGGGGGGGGGTGTCATCCCTGCGCTACTCTGTACTCCGCCCTGTGATGTCAGAGCTAGGAGCGAGGGGGGGGGGGGGTCACTTCTGTGATGTCACAGTGCGGGGGGGGGACGGGGGGGGGGGGACACACCCTGTGATGTCAGAGCAGGGAGAGAAGGGAGGAGTTACCTCCGGTGATGTCACAGCGGGTAGGTAGGGGCGTGGTACCTCTTGTGATGTCACAGGAGGGGCTAGCACGTGAAAGCATAACAACCACAGCCACATCCATGTGTCATAATAATAACAACAACGAAAACACATGAACACTTTGTGGCGTGTCATCCGTCCAGCCAATAGGAGGGCTCCGGCCGCCTGCCACCGCCGCTTCTGATTGGTTCCGGTCCTCGTTGTGAAGACGAACAGCGAGACACTTCATCGCTTTCATACGGAAAAATAAAGAAGCACTTCGCTCCCAATCATTCATTCATTCATGCTTTTTTTTTCTCCCCTGTGCTCAATCCAATCAAGACTCCTCCTGATCGCGTGATTGGTGATTGGTCGATGGAGGGGTGGATTGGAGGAGGGGGTGGGGGTCGGGTGAGGGACGGACGGGGGGTGGGGAGTGCGTGGGTTTAAGTCCGATAAGGTATTGCTGAGGCGGAGCCGGCGGGCGCGCCGATCGATCGGTCTCCGGCTCGGAAGCTACGAGCTACGAGCGCTTACTCGAGGGGAAACCAACAGATGAGGCGCGGGGAAAACAGAAGCAGAGCAAACAACTCAGGAGAGAGTTACATTAAATCTCCTGGAAAGGGCGGGAAAAAAAAACACAGACAAAAAAAAAACCAACAGAAAAAAGACACAGAGAGGCGAGAATTAAATCAGAGCCTAGCCTAGCCTAGCGCCGCGGCGGTGGGGGTGGATAGGAGGCGGGGGAGCGAGGGAGGGAGGAGGGGGAGGGAGGGCAGGCAGGGCAGACGGTGGAGGGTGAGGAGAGGGGGGGGAAGAAATCCGACGTCCAATTTCTGCACTCTCTGAGCTCGGCTGCTCATAACTCGCAGGCGCGGCATATGAGAGAGAGAGGGAGAGAGAGAGAGAGAGAGAGAGAGAGAGAGAGAGAGAGAGAGAGAGAGGAGGTGGGGGTGGTCCCTGATAAATCTTACATTATCGATGGGATCTCCTGGCAAGGCGCGGCAGGGCGTTCGTTATCAAGGGGTGACACCCTCCCACCCCCCGCCCTCCCCTCCCACCCCCCGCCCTCCCCTCCCCCACCCCACCTTCCCCTCCCCCCCCAACGCATGGTATGGTAGACTAGCTCCTCCTCAAACACATCGCTACGGGACGGCCGTGACATCACTCAACTCTCTTCCCTCGTTTGCATTCTCTCTTTCTTCATCTCTTCCTCTATATCAGTGTTCTTCAACCTTTTTTGAGCCAAGGCACATGTTTTACATTAAAAAAATCCCAAAATGACACGTAGCCTAATAGCCACACCTCTCACACACATCACTAATTCTATTGTCTTAAATTAACAACAAGGTCATCATTGGTCTACCTACTGGGGCTGCACGACGATTGATTTTTTTAAAGTCGACCTTTCTATCAATGAGTCGTCGATGACGTCATCACACACACACACACACACACACACACGCAGACAGAAGGTGTCCAAAAAATAAAAGTAACGGCTTATTATATTATGTAAATATACAAAAATTTCAACATTTCTCATTCGGTGTCAGCAATTATATTACATTTGTTTGCCATAGACTTACAACTCAGCATGTGCAATCCACGCCGGCACAACAACATTATAAGAGAGCTTTTTTATTGTAACACACATTTAACTGAAAATTCATTGCTGCACGGGTCTGATTTTCAAGACCCGCTCCCGTCCCCCCTCCACACCCGCGACGTGCAGAACCCGTCATCCGCACATATAACCCGACCCGACGGCACAAGACCCGCAGCCCGACCCGAACCCACATATCCTATAATAACTATGATATAAAACACACGACCCGACCCGCATCTTCTTTGCTTCCCCAGAACCGAACCCGGAAGAAAATTACGACAAAATATCACCCGGGTCACAGACGCTCAACCATGGCTAATTATTTGCAGTAACTAAATAATAATTTTTGGACTAATTAAGTGAAATTTGATAATTTCCCTCACGGCAGACCTGACGATCTCTCACGGCACAGTGGTTGAAAATCACTGCTCTATATAACCCCTCTCTCTCTCCCCCTCTCTCTCTCTGTCTCTGTCTCTCTCTCGCTTCTTTCACACAGAGATCTCGCAATATTGCCACAGAGAACATCTGTTGTGAAGTTGCGACACCTCGTCGCAAATTCCATGTGTGCTTTTAGCAGCAGCATCTGGAAATCAGGGTCTGGCACGTAACACAACAATGGCGTCAGCGTGCTGTGATATAACACAAAGGACGTGTCAGGGATTTTAGAAAGGTACGCCCTTCCTCTTCTTCAACGGTGATGCCTCTGTGCATCGTCGAGGCCCGAGGTGTCGATGCGTGACGCTACACTAACGGCGGTGCAACACGCTTGTGTCATCAGCTACGATGCGATGTGGAAGAAATGGAGGATACTGAAAAGATTCGCACACATGATAACACGTGATCAAAAAGTCACACCCCCGTCCCTCCCTCCACACCCCCCATCCACACCCCCTTTTTACACGGATAGGCAATCGCCGGGCATTGTCACGACGACCTCCGCGGCCGCCGGCTTAGAGGCGGGAACAACAATGCCCTCGCCTCCCCCCCTCCCCCCCTCCTCCTTCCCCATTCTGTGTTTCTAGGTTTTATACGGAAGGTGTGGCAGAATAAAGCCACCACATTCCCGCCTTGAACGGTTTTGTGTCTGTGACTCTCTCTCTCTCTCTCTCTCTATCTCTCTCTCTCTATATGGCTCTCTGTCTCTCTGTCTCCATTTCTCTCTTTCCGATCCACCACGATTACTCTCTCTCTCCACCCCACCCCCCCCTCTCCTCTACCTTATAAACACCCGGGGCTGTTGATAAGTACTGCGTGGTTCAGGCAGAGAGGCTCATGGGATATATCTCAGTGCTGCCTGCTCGGCTAACAAGGTTAGGGCCGCGGCGTTGTGTAGCTGAGAGCCATATAGCGCTACGCTAATAGACAGGATAAGTGGAGGGAGGTGGGAAGGAAGCTTCCAGAAGCGAGTCGGGCTATAGAGTCGGCTTCCTCCTGTGTTCTCACCGGCGCTGCCGTTGCCACGGTAGCCATTCATCAACCGACGGCGGCGTTTGTTTGGGTTTATTTATTTTTTTACTTGAGAAACGTCGATTCATAAACAGCGGGGGAAACGCCGCCTGGGCGCCGGATGGAGCGATGAATAATTCAGCGCAGTCCTATTTATTCATCCATGAATGTATCTTTAACGTATAGCTAGCAAAACAAAGTTAGAGAGATTAGATAGACAATCGCTTAGACTGATGTTTAGATTCTTAGACAGACAGGCAGACAGGCAGACAGATAGATAGAACGATAGATAGATAGAACGATAGATAGATAGAACGATAGAAGATAGAACGATAGATAGATAGATAGAACGATAGATAGAACGATAGATAGATAGATAGATAGAACGATAGATAGATAGATAGATAGATAGATAGATAGATAGATAGATAGATAGATAGATAGATAGAACGATAGATAGATAGATAGATACAGTAGATAGATAGATGATGGATAGATGGATATATAGATGAATAGATGTATAGATATGTGATGGATAGTTACCTGTCACTGTAGGCAGCAGTGGTTGCCGGCTGGGCGTATCTGTAGGCTGCATAGCCACCCTGAGAGGAGACACAGCACACAGTTACTCAACCGCCACAGCACCACGTGTCTCACTTAAAGGTTACGCATTGCAGAGACAAGCGTACGATTCTTTACAAAGCAAACAAAACAAAAACTATTTTGTCCCCCAAATGTTAAGTACTGACAACGACCCCCTTTAAAATGATTGAAATTATTTCCTTTTTACAACCGCGGCCACACAAAGCGAATACGCGCTGCGGCACCCCGGTCGACCACTAGAGGGCACTGTTCTCTCTGGCCCCGTCCGTCCGTCTCCCACGCGGCGCCCGGCGACGAGACGCCGGCCCGTTTGTCGCCGCGCGTCAGAAAGTACCAAGAACCAAATGAAACGTTAACGAATGAAATAAAACTGCGGCGCCATTCATAGTTCATTCAGACGCCGGTCTTGAGATGACGAGAGAGAGGCCCCTCTGCTATATCATCAAACACTTTGGACGCAGAACCTCCGAGTGTGTGGCGGTGTGTGTTGGGGAGAGAGAGAGAGAGGGAGAGAAAGAGAATGAGAGAGGGAGAGAGAGAGGGGGAGAGAGGGGGAGAGATAGGGACAGAGAGGGTGAGGGAGATAAATAGAGAGGGAGGGGGTGGTGTTGGTGTATTTGGCAGGGAATGGAAGGGGGAGGAACTAAACGCATCAGAGTGGAGTGCAGCTATTAGTCTCATTGAATAATGAAGGCCTCCTTCCCACCCTGGTCTTATATACGACTGCCGGCAGAGGATGCATGCATGTGGCCATGTGACTTTAGCCTCTGGTGACATCACAAGTGGAGAACATGAGCGATGTCCTCCCAGATGTGATGGATGATGGATGATGGATGGATAGATACGCCTAACCGGTTTGTTACGGTCCACCGGGTGCGAAGGCTGGTGGGCCGATCGAGTCATCCTACATCTGGGTGGACACTCCCCCCCAGCCCCTCCCCCCACTTGTGATGTCACTAGAGGGGAGTCACATGACAGGTGGATATGATGCTGGCGTGGTATGGGCTGAAGGAGTAAATGCTGACCAACGTCACTTCAAGTCAAAGTCAGAAGTCGTCATGATGCTTGTGCATCCACCCCCCCCCGCCCCCCATCCTCCTCCTCCTCCTCCTCCTCCTCCTCCTCCTCCTCCTCCACTTCCTCCTCCTCCCTCACCCCCACCACCCCCACCAACTCATCCTCCTCGTCCCGCCGCAGGAAGCGAGGAGCAGCGTGAGTCAGGTGACTTCCTGGGGGGAATGGGCTGATTACCAGGCCCCATCCAAGGAACAGGGGGCCAATAAATCACAAGCCCTCATTGTCAAATCCTGCGCACCGGCCACGTGCCGCATTCGTTATGTTGTCGTGTTCCCCGCACGGGCGCACACACACACACACACACACACACACACACACACACACACACACACACGTGCGCGCGTATGCCTCGGAGGAAACGCAGGCATGTTGGTGAGGTTGGTGTGTGTGTGTGTGTGCGCGTCTGTGTGTGTGTGTATGTGCGCTCTCTGCATGCTAATGCATCATGACACGTATTCAGTCGTCAGAGGCATGAATACGTTTACATACTTGTGTGTGTGTGTGTGTGTGTGTGTGTGTGTGTGTGTGTGTGTGTGTGTGTGTGTGTGTGTGTGTGTATGTGTGTGTGTGTCTGCATAAAAACACTGTTGGAAACCCAATTGTGACCGGAAGGAGTCGGGAACACTGAGAACCCGGTACCGGCCAGCTCTCTTCTGTCCACCTCACGGTCGCTTTACATTGAACAGAAAAGGTTCCTGTGTGCTGGAGCCTTGCAGCCATTTTGAATGCAGCGAGCAGCGTGACTGAGAGGCGACTATTAGCCAGCTGCGTCATCAGGAGTCTGACCAAAACAACAACAACAACAACAACAACAGCAACAACACTCTGCAGATTGGAAAGGGGATATTACCCACAATCCCCCCCTCGCTCCTCAGCTTCAAAACATCTGAGATGATTAAAGCGGGACGGCGTCGCCATGGCGCCGCGCCCTGTTTGGTGAACGCCATTGGTGATATGGAGACTAACTCCCTTATGGGGACTAACTTGGTCATGGGGACTAACTCCTTTATGGAGACTAATTCCCTCATGGGGACTAACTCCCTCATGGGGACTAACTCCCTTATGCGGACCACACCTCTTATGAGGACTAACTCCCCTTTCGGAAACCAGAACCTTATGGGTACCAAACCTCTTTTGGTGATGATAATCTTCTAGGGGCTGGCCTCTAATGGGGACAAGACCCTAATCGGAACCAGACCCTCTATGGGGACTTTCCAATAATGGGGACCAGAGCCATTTGGGGACCCGACCCACATAGGGGGACCGTCCCTGGACTCTGCCAGCCCGGGCAGCTCTAGGGAGGAAGGCTGTAATACAGCGATATCTGCTGCCGCCTGCCTTATCAGAAGTACCGAGAAGGAGGAGGAGGAGGGGGTGGTCGAGGGGGAGGGGGGGGAGGAGAGGAGGGAGGGAGGGAGGAGAGGAAGAGGGAGGGGTGGAGGGAGGGAGGCCAGGAACCACACACACACACACACACCCACAACACAGACACACACACACACCCGCAACACACACACACACACACACACAACACACAACACACACACACACACACACACACACACACACACACACACACACACACACACACACACACACACACACACACACACACACTGCTGCACCAGATGACCTGACTTGACACGGGACACTGATCGGGTCTGCTCCTCTCTCTGCCAAGAGGCTGAGATCACTGCAGGAGGGAGGCGGGGGAGGAGGAGTGGGGGAGGCGGGTTCGGAGCGGGGGGGGGAGCTGAGGGGGTTTTCAGGTTCTGCTGTTTGGGTGTCTTGGCACCGCAGACGGGGGCAGCTGAGGTACCGTGGTCCTGCTCTGTGTGTGTGTGTGTGTGTGTGTGTGTCTGTGTGAGGGGGGGGGGGGGGGGGGGGCTGATGATAGTTGGGGTGGGGGGGAGAGAAAGAGAGAGAGAGAGAGAGAGAGAGAGCGAGAGAGAGAGAGAGAGAGAGAGAGAGAGAGAGAGAGAGAGAGAGAGAGAGAGAGAGAGAGAGAGCAACTGTACTTACATAGATCTCTGCTCCATAGAAGCCATCCTGGTACACCACCCTGTGACAGACAGACAGACAGACAGACAGACAGAGAGACATCAATAGAGAAGGGTTAGATCAGTTGGATCATTATAGATGACAACACACACCACACACACACACACACACACACACACACACCACACACACACACACACACTACACACACACACACACACACATCACACACACACACACACACACCCACAACACACACACACACACACACACCCACA
>PIJE02002904.1:47500-52467 GCA_002895965.2 Coryphaenoides rupestris | reverse complement strand
AAGAAGGGCAGCCCTTAGATGAAGGACACACCTTGCGCCACACATACATTTCCTTAACTCGCAGAAAATCAACGTTTATTTTGGGCTCCGTCCGCGGTTTGTCACTTTCGCGCCGTCCAAGCGCTTCCAATCGACAATTTGCAAGTTTCCCCCGAGTGCTAACGACGCGTTTAAAGTAACGACGGCGAGCGACGCGATTTCACGCTGCGTTCAAAGACGCCGGCGGCGGCGGCGGCGGTCAAGGTGGAGGAGCACCATGCCGTTTTTATATACAAAGAGAACAGACTGTTCGTTAGATTCAGACGTGCGACTTTGCGGTTACACCTGACAAAACGTGGGAGAGATGTGAGAGAGAGAGAGAGAGAGAGAGAGAGAGAGAGAGAGAGAGAGAGAGAGAGAGAGAGAGAGAGAGAGAGAGAGAGAGAGAGGGGGGTGTGATGGGGGAGAACGGGGCGGTGAAGTGTGTGTTGGTTCTGTGATAACCACTCGAGGAGCAGGGGGGGACACACGGCCCCCGTATGCCAGACTGCTTCTGAAGGTGAACTTAAAGAGAGTCCCTTTGAATGTTTCGATGAAAGGACGGCCGCCTCGCCATAACGCACGGAGGAACACAAAGAGAACCCTTTGTGGCGCGTTGTGTCCTCTTTCATCATCTTGTGAAGAAGAAGAAAAAAAAAAGCACCGGCGCGGACCTTTAGGGAGGCGTTCCAGTTCCGCTGCGTTGAACTGTAATAAACGTAGTTTAAGGAAAACCACCGTGAACCATCTCTCTCTCTCTGTTCTCTCTTTCTCTTTCCCTGGCTCCTGTCCCATATCCTTCGTCTAAAACGTCTTCCTCGTTGTACCGATTCCCGTGTGAAAGACGGCTTAGTGTGTTTAGCGTGCGCCCGCCCTGCCAAGAACGCAAACAACGGTGATAATATACCGCAGAGCGCTTTCGTCTTTGAGGTCGGACATGTTCGGCGCACGGTGCGGTTGAACGCCGTTACGTTGTCCGCAAAGTCCTCTGCACCGACCGACCGCAAAGTCTTTGTCTGTTTCGGTGACGCCGGTACAGGTCCTTTAATTTGTGTTTCCAAGGCCTCACAGAAGCATCCTCCTCTCTGTCCTCCTTTAATTTAAAAGGAAACCCTGAAATCACATTTCCAGCCCGTCCACCACCAGTGGTCACAGCGATCTCATAATGAAACACATCCATCTTTATAATCCTGACAAAAATATTACTTAATGCTGTTTTCATGGATTTTTTTTGTCTTACACTGTCACGCGCACGTCGGACAAAAAAACCTGATGAAAATGAATGAGTTTCGCCACTTCGCCGCAGCAACTCCCCCTCCATCCACCATCGAGCATCTTTCAAAATTACAGCAGAGGGGGGAGAGAGAGAGAGAGAGAGAGAGAGAGAGAGAGAGAGAGAGAGAGAGTGCAGAGACAACTTTCTTTCCCTCCTTCTCTCCCTCTCCCCCTCTCTCTCAGTTCTCACCCTTTCTCTCTGCCCCCCCCCATCTCTCTCCCTTACCCCTCTCTCTCTGCCATCTTTCCTTTCTCCCCCTCCTTCTCTCCCTCCCCCTCTCTCTCTCCCTTACCCCTCTCTCTGCCTTCTTTCCTTTCTCTCCCTCTCTCTCTCCCTTACCCCTCTCTCTCTGCCTCCTTTCCTCTCTCTCCCTCTCACTTCCCCAATCTGTCTCTCCGTCCCTTTCTCTCTCTCTCTGCCTCCTTTCCTCTCTCTCCCTCTCACTCCCCCCCTCTGTCTCTCTGTCCCTCTCTCACCCTCCCTCACTCTGTCTCTCTGTCCCTCTCTCCCCTCCCCTCTCTCCCTCTCACTCCCCCCCTGTCTCTCCTCCCTCTCTCCCCTCCCCTCTCCCTCTCACCCCCTCTTCCTCCTTTCCTCTCTCTCCCGCTCACTCCCCCCCTCTGTCTCTCCATCCCTCTCTCACCCTAACCCCTCTCTCTCCCTAACCCCTCTCTCTCTCTCTCTCTTTTTCCCCCTCCCCCCCTCCACCCCTCCCTCCCTCCCTCCCGGGTCCACACGGTCACCTTGAGCTCCTCGAGGTCGGGCCGCTCCATGCTGACGACGGAGGCCAGCAGCTGGTCCTCCAGGCCGTCCCGGGTCACGGTGAAGTTGATCAGGGTGCACTGGGCCTGCAGCTCCGGCTGGTAGTGGGGGTTGGCCAGCTTGGTCTGCAGGATGAGCCGGAAGCCGGGGTTGTACTCGCACTCCTTGTCGCCGATCCGGATGCACCTGTGTGTGTACGAGGGGTTGGAGGCCCTGGTCAAAAATACCATCTGAGCGACTGAGCAAATCAAAAATGCAAAAAACAATCAGAAAGTTGTGAGAAAAAACGCACAAAAACGCTCCAGCCAGGTTGCCAATAAAAAAAGACCACACTGGAACATTTTCCAAAAGATTTCTTGTATTTTACAGATAATTTCCCCCATTGAACAACTTTATACATTTAAGTAAAAAATTCACATTGAAATTTTCCCTAACATATTCTTAATATTCCTTTTATCATGTGCAATACTTCCTCTACCAATTATTATTATCACAGTTGTATTACACATTGTTTTCGCGGACTGAATAACTTATCTTACCTATATATTTTTATACTTCACATATTTTTATACTTCACCTATATTTCTACTAGGATCTGTTATTTTATTTTATTTTTTATTATTCTGTTTATTTCTCTATTGTTTTATTGTATTGCTACGCGACCCGGCATAAGAATTTCCTTCGGGATTAATATGTTGAGGGACCCAAACGGGACCGTTTTAAACTGAAAAAAGATTATTGTGGCGTTTAATTACCGGCGCTGGGACACTGTGGTGTTAATACCTTAAGCTTGTCTGCTAATAGCTGCTTCAGCGATGCCACCAGGATTGTATTGGCAGCCGGTGAGAGAATATTAAAATGTGTGTGTGTGTGTGTGTGTGTGTGTGTGTGTGTGTGTGTGTGTGTGTGTGTGAAACGTGTCGGCTGTTGTGAGACCATCGTGATCACATTCTGTCTCTCTGGCCTGAAAGCCTCTCCTAATAACACCGGAGTGATACGTCCAATCAGCACTTGTGTTCGTTACAAACAGAATTCGAAAAACTGAATTTAAAATAGAATAACCAATTAAATAATTTAAAGCAGAAGAGAAGGAATTAAAAAATAAAACAAAACAGAATTTAAAACCTGACTTTTAAACAAGTTTCATGAAAATAATGACCACGATCGAGGCAAAAACACAAACTAGAATATCTAGATGATCTTGCTGGGGGGGGCGGGGGGGGGGGTTTGGGGGGCAAGGTGTGCTTTTTAGCATGAATTTTCCTGGTTTTCCAGCGGTCATCGGTGTCTGGGGGGGGGTTGCACTGGTTCATCTGTACTCTGCATATATGTGTGCTGTTGGGAGTCGTCCTCCACCAACACCACCGCAACAAGCAAGGCTTGAGTGCACTCGCCTGCCCTTCTTGATGGTCTCCCGGCCCAGCAGAGGTCCGAGCACGGGGTCCACCGCCTCCTCCATGTTCTCTATAAGGACCACCTCTCCGGCAGCCAGCGCACTCTCGATAGCCTCCAGGTACCTGACACACACACACACACGCGCACACACACACACAGACACACACACACACACACACACACACACACACACACACACACACACACACACACACACGAGAAAGATCAGTCCACAATTCCCTAATGATCACAACAACAGCAACAACAACAACACCACCAACCAGCACTTTCTCAAGCTCACAATGGAGATGAACCAATTAAAGCCGGGGTTCTGAGAGAGGCCTCCCCGCTAGAAAGAGACGTCACGGTGGTGCACCACTCAGCTCACTGTGTGTGTGAGCAGAAGAGCATTAACACCAGGCAGGCCAAAGGAATCCTGTTTCCTACAAGGAGAGTATTTTCCCAGAAACTTGGATGTAAACAACATTTCAGTGCAGGAGAAAATGTAAAACCAACGACGATCAGACGGCATCCCCTGCATATCAGCGGCAGGAGAGCGTAGTCGAGGTCTTCCTCCACCCCAGCCTGCTACTTAATCAACATGACTCTGAGTTCACTGTTAGGTTGAGGCCTGACCTCGGGTCGACGCCCACCCTGGGCGGAGCAAACAGCTGGGATTTTCCCCACTCTGCTCAAATTTGACCTCGGAATGGACGCCGACCTCTTTCGGAGCAACGTCCAGTCAGATTGCAGCTTGGCAGAACGCAATCTAAATGTTAATCTCACCGCTCATCCACTCTGCCCAACGCTTACGAGCCCCGGGGGCCCGCTTACCTTCCCTGTCCCTGTCGATGTGGATGACCCTAGGGGCCACTAACCCTCTTCCAGGGGGTCCCCCTAGGGCCCTCTCACCCTCCTTGTTCGATGCATACGACCCCTAGGGCCCTCTCACCCTCTCTGTCCGATGCATACGACCCCTAGGGGCCCTCTCACCCTCTCTGTCCGATGCATACGACCCCTAGGGGCCCTCTCACCCTCTCTGTCCGATGCATACGACCCCTAGGGGCCCTCTCACCCTCTCTGTCCGATGCATACGACCCCTAGGGGCCCTCTCACCCTCTCTGTCCGATGCATACGACCCCTAGGGGCCCTCTCACCCTCTCTGTCCGATGCATACGACCCCTAGGGGCCCTCTCACCCTCTCTGTCCGATGCATACGACCCCTAGGGGCCCTCTCACCCTCTCTGTCCGATGCATACGACCCCTAGGGGCCCTCTCACCCTCTCTGTCCGATGCGTACGACCCCTAGGGGCCCTCTCACCCTCTCTGTCCGATGCGTATGATGCGCAGGTTCTCCCCGTAGCGGTTCTTGATCCACTTGATGCCCTGCAGCTGGGGGTCCACCATGAGCGGCCAGCGCTGGCAGGAGGTGAGGATGGTGGCGTTCTCCGTGGACATCCGGTCGGCGGGCAGCCCCTCGTTCTGCCACGCCGCCACGTCCGCGTCGTCCATCAGC
>PIJE02002904.1:17500-42500 GCA_002895965.2 Coryphaenoides rupestris | reverse complement strand
ATGTTTTCCCATGGCAATAAAGTTAAATTGAGAGAGGAGAGAGGTCAAACTCAACCAAGAGTTCAGAGCTACTGAAAGATTGGTCGATCAAAATGTTGTTTTAACTCGAGTTGCACGCAATTCTGGCAAATCAGTTCAAAACCACGTGAAACTTTTTTCATAAAACCTAAAACCTTTTGATGGTGGATTTGCCAGATCTCTTGGATTAGATCTCTTCTGAGCAATCATCGCTTTTCGGAGAAACGTACTTAAAAAAAAACATAAAAGAGGCCAACATAAACCAAAGAGAGCAAGCTGAAGATTAGTGTCGTAACACAGATCTCCCATTCGGAGAGAGAGAGACGGATAGAGAGACGCTATGCTTAAGAAGGTGGATAAGATTCGCTGGTGCGAATTAAACACCCTTTGATCGGTCCAAGATATTCTCTTTGGTAGTTTCCACCATCTCACTGGCACATTTAATATTAACCACTATCTGAATGCTTTACTTTCAACTCAATTCCAATTCCAATCAATCAAAAATCAACAATATCTGCTTTGTGAGAGATGCACGCATCGAGGCTTTGTTTGGGTCACTTGTTCCCGATTCAATATATTCAATATTCCCTCCACAGGGAACACTGTATAGCACACTAAATGGTGACCTCCCCTTAAATAGTGTGCTATATATATAGGGTACAAGTGGACCAGAGAGGCAGAGAGAGAGAGAGACATAGAGAAAGAGACAGATAAAGGGAGAGGCAGAGAGAGGCAGAGAGAGAGAGACAGATAAAGGGAGAGGCAGAGGCAGAGAGACAGAGAGAGGCAGAGAGAGAGAGAGAGAGAGAGAGAGAGAGAGAGAGAGAGAGAGAGAGAGAGAGAGAGAGAGAGAGAGAGAGAGAGCCATTTATCTCCCCCTGACACATTTCAAATGATTATTTCACTCCAGCTGACTCGCCCTCCGGTCACATCTCGGGTCATTCTAGCTACTAGATATTTTTTGACCCCCGTCTTGACTCTTGTGTTCTTCCTTTAACTCATGCTGCCCACATAGAGCTTTATTCAAGCTCGCTGCCATCTCGTATCTAAAATGGTTGTATCTAAAGCCGGGTCCGGGGGGAATTCGACATTCAAGACGGCCGCCCGGGGTGAACAAGGCGCCCCGACGCGTCTTTCCTAAATTCTCAACCGTCACGCTCGCGCCGCTGACCTTCAGGTACGGCTGAATGGCCTTCAGACACGCCTCGGGGATCTTCTCCTTGTTGAAGGTGACCAGGGAGTCGAGGAAGGCGTCCACCTTGGCCATCATCACCTTCGCCGCCTTCAGCTGCGGTCCTTGGGGACGCGGCCGCCCGGCGCCATCAGCACCATCACGGCCGCCGTGACGTTTGTCACGGCCACCACGGGGGAGCCGAAGGACTTCAGCTCCGTCAAGTTGTTCTTGGGGGGAGAGAGAGAATGAGATAATGACTTTTATTATTTCGGGCACTTGGCAGACACTTTAATCCAAAGCGACTTCCAAAGAGTACATTTGTTGAAAGAGGCAATATATCACTGTGGTACATAAATATAGGAATAGAGCAGGGTTCAAGCATTCATAGTTGCAAGGTTAATAGAATGAGTTTCATAATTGCGAGGTTGCCTGCGTAATAGCTGGGATAAGAGCAGAAGTGTGGTTCTGAGTGCATTACCAACATCTAAGAACATACAAGATGCTAAGGCGGGGGGGGGGGGGGGTGTATGTAGAGTCCGGATGAACTCTGAAAAGGTGGGTCTTGAGTCTCTTGCGGAGGCCGGTGAGCGACTCTGCCGGGAGCTTGACGTGACGATCAAAAAAATGACTCCAAGGGAAAAAATAAAATGCACATCTTTCCATTTCTGTTGATTCAAAAACAAAACAAAATAAACAGCCGAGTATGACGGCCACCGCCGGAGAAGCCAAGGACATCCGCCGGGTCAAAGCTGCTCTCAAGGACAACAGTGGACGGCCGTGACAGCCGAGGGAACACGGCGGCACAATACATTCATTACTGTAAGTTCTGTCGAAGGAATAAAAACCCAACGTCTTTCAATTCCTTTTCAGGAGAGAGAGGGAGAGAGAAAAAAAACTAAAAAGAGTAAATCAAAAAGTGCACGGGGAGGCAAGAAAGCGAAACTACCCGCTGACTTTGAGACAAGAGAGAATAGTAATTAGGGGTCTCTTCGGAGAGCTCCAGAACGGCGGTCAAACCATCTGCCTCGCCTGCTCCAACAGCGGGGTGAGCCCCTCGTCTGGGGCCCCCCGGGGGCCGTTTGAGGGGAAAGTGACACGGGAGTCAGGAGGTACCCACGGAATGCTGATAGAAGCGAATAACCGGGCCACGACCCGGTATTACAGGGGGGTGGTGGTGGTGGGGGTGGTGGTGGTGGTGGGTGGTTTATCTATCCCACCGCTGTGTGAGGTAAACAAACATAAATAAAGTTCTGAACATCAAACGCTGACGAGACGAGAAGTATCCCCAATTACTTAGAAACAAATCCATTCATTTGAGCGCTTTGTCGACGAAGCAAGGAGTCTTGACGGATTTAAAACCCGATGCCGGCGTCCATGAGAGCGCGGCAATTTGACGGAGCAATCAAAATAGTCATTTTAAATAGACCAAAGAACGCCCTTGAAAACAAATCAGCAGTGATTCGCACAACAAGGCTTTTCTCAAAGGAGACAACCTTTTAGTTTTGACTTCCGATCGGCATTAGCAAAGAAAGAAAGATCGCTGTCACTTAGTGGAGTTCATCTGATTGACTGTAGTTTTTTTGAACAACGTAAGGCCGCACCCATACATATGACCCACGATCACACTTACGTATGTTGTTTGCGAGCCACAAACGTTGACAATTTGGACGGAGTCACGAGGCTACGCTACTGATGACGAGAGCTGACGCCACTCGGTGAGTGTGTTGAGGGCCTCCTGGGCGGCCAGGAGAAGCTACGCTACGATGACGAGAGCTGACGCACCTTGTTGAGTGTGTTGAGGGCCTCCTGGGCGGCTAGCAGAGCCGGCTCGGCCTTGGCCAGGTCCTCCTCGCAGTCCCTCTGCTGCCCGCTCACCACCACCGCGATGTCGGCCACCTTGGCCTCCTCCTCGTCCGCCACCGCCTTCTCCCTGGACACCTTCTCCGTCTCCACGCCCACCACCTGAATGAGGGGGGGGGGGGGCACAGAGCATTGCAGCGCCTTTGCCTTCAACGAATGTTCATCGTTCATCCATACCACAGTGGTCTCTCTCTCTCTCTCTCTCTCTCTCTCTCTCTCTCTCAATATAAACCCTGTGAGCAATGTATGTCCTCTAAATGTGCTTGTTTTTGCCACTGACACTCACGTTGTTATTCTCAGTGTCTGACTGAGACGTTATGGAAAGGATCCCTGCAGAGAAATATAACTTTTTTCTTCATTACCTTTCCCTTGATCCGGTCTGTGTCTCACCATGTTTTGCTCAAGGAGAAAGTCTTGCTGTGAAATCCCACCAAATCTCACATTGTTGAAATCAGCTAAATATTCAGCCATGACTTTGAACACCTTTGAGATAACACCGAGCTACACTTTCTGTAGTCCAAGACGACAAACACGACTCGACGACTCGACTCTCCTAAGACTTCAGAGCGGGACTTGGTCGGACACGTCGACAAACAGACCGGATCGAGCGAAACATAAAGAAAAGTGTTGGATTTCTCTGCGGAGATCTTTTCCATAATGTTGTCAGACACTTAGAGTAACAGAGGCTGCAATTTCAGAGGACATACTGTGCATTGTCGGGCCGCTGTTGCCCCCAAAGGTTTACATCGCCGTCCCTTTTGTCCCTTTTGTGACTGAAGTGTTCTCACTTAATACCGGACCACTTTTAAAAATTGTCTCCATTAGTCTCCTAGGCCCGAAATGATGGAGAAAAAATAGGGTCCAGGTTGAAAAATCCCAAAGGTATCCTTTAACAAGAGCCTGCTAGCACTGGTCTACATTTACTGACAGATTTGTCAGAAAATAGGTCGTTTTCTCTGCTGCCGTGCCAATGAAACATGGAACTGCACCGAAAAGTTGAGCGCAAAAAACAATGGCATTCCATATATTACTCTCAAATTCAGTGTACATATGAGGAACATTAATAATGTATAAGGGAGGCACAGCATGTGTACATAATACATACAGTGTTGTATAACTCAGGCCTGATGCGGGAGAACCAGGCGGTTCAACCAAGTTCAACCTAACAAATAACTGTGGGTATGTTATCGAGGGAATCGCGAATAAAAGTGTAGCGTAGCATTTTCGCGCTATTGTTTCACGAAGAAGACCATCTCGCTGGTCGCCTAACGCAATTAGATGCAGAAGAGCGGCCGCGTGTCAGCCGATGCCTTTCAGCAGAGGGCCTCAGCGATCGAAGGCGAACGCGACGTCCGCTCCCGACTTCTGCCAGGCCGCCGCCGGCTCCGGCGTTCCCGTCGCGTCGTTCCGGCCGCGTCGTTTCCTTTTTTCGCCCCACCTGGATGAGCTTTGGTCGGCGTCCTCGTTCTTCTTGCTTCAGCTCCACCTCCTGGGCCGCCAGCTTGGCCTTCAGGTCGTCCACTGGTGGCGCAAGAGAGAGAGTCAAGAGGTCAAAGGTCAAGCATCAGGGCGGCAGGTGAATTCAGTCGTACTTTGTCAGTGCCAAACAATGGAGTGGTTCCACGTAGCATGAATGCGCATGCACTTAGGTCAGTCTACCAGCCAGTCGGACTGCTACGCCAACTGGACTAGCCAGCATATATCTAGTGTGGACATTGCCACTTTGTGCATGTCACTGTGTTACAATCACAATTTTGTCTTTCAAGGTGACAGAATAGACTTTAAAAGCGGGGGGCTCGGGTGAATGGGCTAAATTCAAAACAACCGACGGCCTCGGTGTGTATCTGTTAAATGAGGGCTCGGCCCCCCTTTAAATAAACCTAAGGTCGATCCGCTGGCCTTTCCCCAAACGAAGGGCAAAATAAAAACAAAATACTATGCGATACGTAACCAAAGCGAGGTTTTCTACAGGGATGTACGTTTCCAGGGGGCTTGTTATTATCTAGATCTTTTGGAAGAAACTTTTTCCTCGAATATCAAGACTTCCCGCTCCGGGCTTCCGCGGATGGGGGGAAACCAACATAGAGAATGTAATGAAAAAGAGTAAATGAATGTCATATAAAGTGCTGGGAGATAGAAATCCATTTTCTGTTCAGATTAAATGCGTGTGGAAGTAGCAATGCAGCGGTTTCTAAATCATGGCTTTCCTAATGAAATCTTATGGCTGTCCCCTAATTGCATCTCTGGCATGGATTTTGTTGTTGTTGTTGTTTGTTGTTGTTGTTTATGTCGATTGCTTGTTAGTTATATCATCTGGTGCCATGCCGCCGTTTAGTCTTATTAATCGAAAGAGCGAATTAGGATTGTATTCCTTCTCTCCTGGTTCGATAAAGCTTACAAAATATATAATAAAAAAGTTATCAAATGATTCCTCAAAGGATAACAATGAGGAGTTTTGGGGGTAAGATTTTTTTTGGTTTCAAAGACACATAAATTAAAACATTGAATCTTTTTTTTAAACCATTAAGACATAAAGAAGGGCGGAACAAAGACAATAAGGGGAGGGCAGGGGGGGTTTGCATGGCTGGCGATTTCAAATAAACCCTATCCGGGGCCTCGGAATGAAAAAATACTGTATAGCGCCTGGACCTCCATGCCGGTATATGCGCGGCAAACAACAGAACCACACCCGAAAACCAACAAGACACACAACCACACAACACACACTAACAGGGGAAACAACAGGACACAACCCAAACACGCAAAAAAAACCCACAATCTGATAATTTTCAAGCACACCAAACAACAACACAACCAACAACAACCCCATAACAAAGATCAATCACCACTCAGAAAACCCACAATCAATCTAAACGGGCCCTTCCACCCCACCAACAACGCCACAAACACAAACACAAAAAAACACCACCAACCGCAAGCACACAGACACTACACACACCACACACACACTCACTACACATCCCAGACGTGCTGTCGCTCAACAAAGACCAAATGCTGAGGCAGTTTACGTGGGCCCGCTCATAACTCCCCGCAAATAGGGCGCCGCGTGTTACCTTCCTGCACTCCATCCCAACGTGCTCTTTACCCCGGCATTGCAGGTGTGGCGTGATCAAGTAACCCAAAATGAAAAAAATCTCAAAGGTTTCCCCAGACAGAGAAATAAATATAATAAGAATATATTTTTAAAGGAGAGAAAAAACCCGGGGAGCAGCTTATACATCGCGGCCCGCGGGCTAATTAAAACAAACAGGAAATCGGCCGCGCTTGACGGGTCGGGTGTAGGGTGGGCGGGTGGTGTGTGTTGCTGCTGTTGTGTGTGTGTGCTGTGTTGCTGGTTAAATGAGTGTGTGTGTGGGGGGGATCGGGGCGGGGCGTAGGCTGGCCGCCCGAACCGCTTGTGTCTAAGAAGCGGCGGTCCGGGAGAGAGGAATTGGCTTCCTGCGTCATTGTCTAGCGTGGCGACGAGCGCCCAAGTAGCCATCACCGTGATGAATAGAAGGATGCTGGAGAGGAAGACGGGCCGGGGAGGACGAGAGAGAGAGATGCAGAGAAGAGGAGAGAGAGAGAGAGACACGAGAGAGAGATGAGACTAGAGGATTATGAGGCGGAGAGAAGGGGAAAGCGGAGAGAGCAGAGTGCTTCTCGGCTGGCGCGCAGGGACCGAGACGAGAGGAGCTCGTGAGAGAGAGAGAGGAATGAAAGAGAGGGAGAGCGGAGGTAGAGAGAGAGAAAGGGAGAGAAAGGGGGAGTGAGTAGAGGCGGTGACGAGGAGAGAGCGAGAGGAGTGTGTGCAGAGCGCGAGAGAGGAGAGGAGAGGGTGGGAAGTTGAGAGAGAGGAGAGAAAGGTGAGAGGAGGAGGGGAGGCGGATGAGAGCGAGAGAGTGTGAGAGAGCAGCGAATGAAAACGGTGGGAGAGGGACGAGGCGGAGGGGAGGGACGGTGAGAGAGAGATGAATAGAGCGGCGAGTGTGAAAGAGAGAGAAGACGGATAGAGAGGGAGTGAGAGATAAAAGGGAGAATGGAGGGGGTTGAATAGCGAGAGGGAACGATGATGTAGTAGAGACGAGTAAAAGGACAGGGAGGAAGAGGGACGAGATGAGCAGAGAGTGAGAGTAGGGCAAAGAGAAGCAGGGGGACGCAGAGACTGAGAGGAAGAGACAGAGAGGAGGAAGCGATAAGAGAGAACTGGCTCGAGGGAGCAGAGAAGACGTGAGAGAGGGAGAGAGAGAAGAGAGTGAGAGAGACCAACAAATATTGCTGTGAACCTGAGACGAACTGCATCCATCTGGGCCACGTCGTCCTCCTTGTTGAGACTCTCTCTCTGCTCCATCTCTCCATCTCTCTCTCTCTCTCTCTCTCTCTCTGTTCCCTATCTACTGTCACTCTGCCTCTAACCCTCTCTCTGACGCCTCTACAATCCGTCTCACTCCATCTCTCTCTCTCTCCTTCTCTCTCTCAGGTCTTTATCTCGCTCTCGTCTCTCCCTCTCTTCTCTAGGTTTCTCTATCCCTCCTCTCTCTCTCTACCTCTCTTTCTACCCATCTGTATCTCTTGTTCTCTCTCTGCTCTCCTGTCCCTCTCTGTTTCTCTCCCATCTTTGGCACTCGTCAAGCGTATGTCTCTAGCTCTCTTCCCCTTCTCTCTCCCTCTCTCTCTTCTGCTTCAATCTGCCAAACCGCTGACTTGAGAGCTGGTGTTGTTGTGGTTGTGTGTGTGTGTGTGTGTGTTAGTGCATGCCGTTGTCCTATGTGTGATGTGGGTGGTGTTTGCTGTGTTGTGTGTGTGTGTGTGTGTGTGTGTGCTGCGGGATCCATTGTGGTCTGTGTGTGGTGGTGTGTGTTGTGTTTGTGCATGCTTTGTCTATGTTGTTTATGGTGTGTGTGTGTGTGCTGTGTGACGCGACAGTACAATATACTCTCAGCCACTGATAGGTTTCCTGCGAGAAACGCACCTCGCATCCGCCAGTCCTTTCTCGGACATTGGCCACAGATTGAAACTTTAAGGTTGGGGGCTACAACACTGAGGTCTTTCGACCACGAATGAATTTCAATAATCCAGCTGCGGGAACTCAGCAGCGCCATTTTCCATCTTCAGTCAGTTTCCGAGCCAAATATGGCCGACGAGTGACGGCAACACTGTGAAGAGATTACCCAGAGGAACCCAAATACTCAAACCGGCGAACCCCGAATGCCCTCGTGAACGGATAACCAGACACTCGGTTGATAGACCTGCTAATTACCCCCCGCGCGTTCCGATCTTACTTCCCTCCGGCCCGAGCGAGCGCGTGTGTGATGATCGGGTAGCGCGTGGGTGCTAGCGGCAGTGCTTAACCACTTACCACACTCAACAGAATTAGTACCACAACCCGTCTGTTTCTATGAATCGAGTTTACCCTTTGTATGCGTCGTTACAGCTAGCAAGGATATTACAATGCGTATAGAGTTCTGTGGGTCCTTTAGAAAAACGTTGTTTTATGGGGTGTTTTCCGGCGACGGCCACCTAGGGGTGCAGTGAGCCCTCCC
Organism: Coryphaenoides rupestris; assembly: GCA_002895965.2. Taxonomy (NCBI): domain Eukaryota; kingdom Metazoa; phylum Chordata; class Actinopteri; order Gadiformes; family Macrouridae; genus Coryphaenoides; species Coryphaenoides rupestris. The sequence continues at coordinate 33,905 of PIJE02002904.1, read as the reverse complement.
GGCTGCCCTATGAAACCGTGCGTGATTGCTTCGACGCCGAAGCCGCTCTACGTTTCAAGTGGCACCATGGGAATAGTGAAGGAGGAGACGATTTAGAGCTCGCAGGGGTCTCGAGGGTCTCACTGTCGATCTGGCTTCTCGTATTGAGCGCCACAAAATCCGGTTTATGCGGGTGCCCCCCCTTTCGGTCCATTTATCCCCCCGGGATAACAAAACAGGACAGGTTTAAGCTGGTAAGCGTCTTCTTTTTTCTTTCACTGAGCGACGGTGGGCGGTGTTGCGCCCGAGCGTTGGCGTCCCATCAAAGAGATTTGTTTAGAGATTAAGGGATGCGCTCACAATGTCACACCTTACCTACCGGGGCATACCGCCTGTCTCAGGAGAAAAAAGGATACGTCTCAGAGGTGGTATGGTGTGTGCTGTGATGTGTGTGGTGTGGTAGGGTCTCGTGTGTTAATAGCCCCATACCACGGCTAGCTGCCAAAGCACATGCCAGCCAGTGAGCAACTGCTCCTTTCTTTGCACATTAAGCTCCGCGGTCTCCTGAGCTGTATTTTAATCATCGGATCGACCGCCGCGTCGTCGGGACCATTGCTAGGACTCGCGGGGCCGTCGCTGTCCCTCGGGGGCGAGCCTATTACGGTACATTAGCGGAATTGCGCCGCGGCTGCGCTGCCCTTGTCAGCTAACTGTGTGGCTGTAGCTGCTCAGTGATCTTACCGTTTAGCGGCTGCTGCTTGTCTCTTCGCCCTGTGGGCGTCTGCAAAACGAAAGCTCCGTCTCGCTGGCAACGTCGCCGATATCAGACAGAGAAGTGCGCTCTTACTTCGTTCGCGCTCTCTCCGAAATCGAACTACCCAACACACCTGCATCTCCGAGCAAACTTACAAAACTCCGGGACCCGGCCACCGGCGGGTCATTACGACCGCACCTTGCGAAAACGCCTGGTGACCCAGCTGCGGGAGCTCCGCGGCACCACCCGGCAGACACTGGCGCACGCCATATGAGAATCGACTCGGGACACGGATGTATGAGTCGCGCGCACATGGTAGCGGTCCGCTCCGACGATGGTTCCGGCCTGCGCCTTCGGGTACGTGAGAGGCCTGGGGATTGCCAACTTCAGTGTCCCTCGCTCTCTCGGGCGAGCGCCCCGGCCGGAGAAGACACTTGGACGCTGCCCGGGGCGGGGTCGCGCTGAACTGCTAGGAATGAGGATCCTGCCTGCTGCTGGTCGCGCACGACGACGGGCGGGGACGACGACAACACTGAACCATCTAGTGCAGCAGGGGCTAGTTAGAGGAGGAACGTCTTATAATGTGTGTATTGGGGTAGCGTGATGACCTCAGCCTACACGCACAACACGCACGCACACCACACACAGGCTGTGCTCTACCCGCATGCTTGCCACGTACCAGCACACACACACACACACACACTCAAACAACACACACATTACACATACGTCATGTGTTTTCATGTATGCATGTAGTGCGATGCAATGCTGCGTTTCTTATGCAGTATGTGTGTGGTTGTGTGTGTGTGTATGTGTTTATGTATGTGCATGTGTGTTTGTGCGTCTGTGCACGCATATGCCATCGTGTGTGCGTGTGTATGTCTTTGTGCATATAATGTTGTGTGATGTGTGTGTGTTGTTGTGTGTGTGGGTGTGTGTCTTGTGCGTGTGTGTGTGTGCGTGTGCAGGTGCATGGTGTAGTAAACCAACCTAGCTAATTGGTTTGGTTACACAGCACGAGAGCTATTTGGGGAAACAATGTGCTAGTCCATGGACCACCACTCTGAGCCCATCACACATCTTGATATAACAATACGTGTGTGTGTACGTGCTGTGTGTGTTGTTGTGTGTGTGTGTGTGTGTGATGTGTGCTGTGTGTGTGCGATGTGGTCTCTTAGGGGGATTGCATTTCCTAATTGCGTGGGCTGCCAAACAACAGATGTTGAGAGAGAAAAAAAAAAAACCTGTGTGCTGTGTGTGTGTGTATGTATGTAGGCGTACATGGTGTGTATGTGTCTGTCTGTGTGTTGTGTGTGTGTGGTGTGTGTGTGTGTGTTGTGTAACGGTATAAGGTCCTTGTGTGTGGTACACCTCGCCAGGTAATATGTTTGTGTTGTATTTTATGTTGGGTTTTTTTCGTAACATCAAACCGCCGCTAATTAGACCGCTTCAAATTAGACAGGCCCTGCGTCGTGCTTCTCAACACACCTAGGACGGGGAAAAGGTGATCGCTGCGCTAGACCATTACCATATGAAGATAGCAGCATCGGTCCTGCTGGTGGGGGGTGGGGGGGGCGGATCAGACTGGCAACAGGCAACACACACACACACACACACACACATTGTATCACGCGTGATTAATTGGTCGTGCTGTTTCGAGCAGCTTGTCGATGCGCCACTCTGCGACGGTCTGCAGAGGATTGACGGCGGGAGGATCTCTACGTCGTCTCGTCCGCGCGCGGAGTGATTAACAAACGCACGAGACGCTCTGAACGTGGCAGAAACGGGGCGTTCCTGATCTTTTCTACCCTTATTAACCTCTCTCCGCTTGTATTCTTCGCCTCGGATTCTCGTGCGACGGTCTTTAAAATTATTCTATTTCGTCACTTGTAACCCAATCTTCGCTAAGCCTACTGCAGGGGTTCACAGACCCCCCCCCCCCCCCCCCGTTTTTCATTGGGTCGCCGCACTATTGCCGCAATAAAAGACATAACAATCGCTGTGAATAGGTAATTAATTTCCCTCATTAAAATAGGAAGAAGAGTGACGCCATACCGTCTTCTGTTCAGACTCTGCACCTGAAATACTATTTTTGTTATTTTGTTGCCGAATGTAATCTTTTTTATGGAGAGTGATGTTCGGTCGATTTCCCTTCATTTTCAATGTTCGAAATCACACACACACAGATAAAGGGACGAGTTTCGAACATTCAGAGGAGAGAGGAGAGGCCGCCGGGTGGTTTTTATGCGGGGGAGGTTGCTCAACCATCGACGGTTCAAAAATGACAACAAATTGGACACACGTCGCCAAAGAAAGGAACATATTCTCAGTACTAATCATGTTTCCTAGTGCGAGTACACAGACTTTCAAGACGGAGTGTTCGACAAGCTAAGTCTCAGTCATGTGGTTTGCCTGTGTCTGTGTGTTAGGTGTGGTTGTGTTTGTTTGCGTAGCGTTTTTGAATTATGATTGACTTCTGACATTTCTGTCACTGACTTGCCCGCGGCTTGTCTCCTCTCACGTGATTAATGTGTGTTGTGCTGTGCGTGTTTCCATCGGACACATTGTGGTGTGTGTGTGTGCGTGTGTACTGTAGTGTTGTGTGTATGGTGTGTGTGTTTGAGACTGATGTGGTTGGTGACAAGTGAGAGTTGGTGATTTTCGTATGTTCTCTTCCGTCATCTGCCAGCATTCAGTTTGTTGAAACACGTTTTGTGAATTTAACTTAATTGCCACAAAAATGTATGCACACATTTGATTATTGCTGTTGATGTGATTGAAATAAAATAAATGTCAAAACATTCTTAAATGCATTTTTGAATTATCCTTTCATCAGTAGTTGTATAAACTGTGTCATGTTACGGCAATTCACGGGTTATGTGTTTCTCCTCGTTTGGGACACCAACACGTAATAAGCCTCTCCATTTTGTCAATGACGACACGAGCGAACAACAGCCATCGGAGAGTCCTCTTCATCCCGTTAGTGCGAAGGACTTCAGGGATGAAGATGAATATGAAGCATGGTAATTAGCGGCGGGCAAACGCATCGGCAAGAGAGTCACATCTGTAATCCGTCGCGGCCTTTTGATGAGTCGTGCAGAAGCATGCGGGAAAAACAGCTGATCTCTGCGTACTGACCATCAGTTAAAAAACTCAAACGTGTCCGCTCCCTCCCCGCACGCCGCCGGGCCAGATTTACAAGCTCCTCTAGTCTATTGTGGGTCATGAAATCCCCCCCCCCACCCGCCCTCTCCCACCCCCCCACCCCTCTCCCCTATTTCCTACTCCAATTACCATTTTAAATGATTCTTCAATAAAAGATTCTTGAGAAGACTGTTTATATCTATCTTCATTGTCTGGTGTAAAGGGTGCTATATATATTTTTTTTAAATAGCTGTCTGTAAATGTGTCAATAATTCCGAAATTGCTAAAGACAATAATATTAATTAGATCTTTAATCTCAAAGGGACTTAAACATGCGTCAAATAAAGGCGAATAGATCATAGAATATCTCAAATTGAAAATCCAGCCTGGTTGGAGGAGTGAACCAAAGTGTGTGTGTCGTGTCTGTGTGTCTGTGTGTGGAGGCGTGAGATGCTGTGTGTGTGTGGTGTGTGCGTTGCGATGCGTGTGGTGTGTGCGTGGTGCGTGTGTTGTGTGATGCGTGACATATTGTGAGTGTGTGGCATAAGACAGATGTGTCTGTGTGGTGTGTGTATAAGTGTAGTCGTGTGGGTGTGGTGATGCATGCCGTCCCTGTGTGTGCTTTTGTCCCCCTGGAGTTAGTGGTTTTGTATTGTCCTGTGTGTGTGTTCTCCTGTGTGATGTGTGTGTGTTAGTTGTGTGTGTGTGTGCGTACGTGCATGCCGTCTTGTGTAGTCTCTGTGTGTCCTGTGTGTGTGCTCTGCCTGTGTGCGCGTGTGGTGTGTCTCTGTCTGTGTGTGGTGTGTGTGTGCATGCGGTGCATGTGTTTGCGTGCGTTGCGTGCTGTGTGTGCGTGCGTCGCGTGCGTGCGTGCGTGGGTGCGTGCCGTGCGTGGTGTGTGTAGACAGCACCTGGGTGGACGTGCTGGAGTGTCTGCAGGCCGTTCTCCAGCCTCTCCATCTTGAGGGCCAGCCGCGCTTTCTGGCCAGCAGGCTGCGGAGGTTACAGCTTTGATCTGCTCCAGGAAGATTGGTGCGTGGTGTAAGTGTTGTAGCGCCTTCTCGTTTGCCCCACGGTACTCCTTGGACGTTTTCGTGGTTGACGCTTCACGTGGCACGACAACGCCATGAACATTGGCCACCGACTCCTTACATCGGGCTGGAGGCGGGGGGGGGAGGTGGGAGCGCGGAGGAGGGCGGGGGGTTGAGAGGTGGATGGTAGAGTAATGATGATTCTGTGTTTACAGATGGACTGGTTCACATCAATCAGACATAAAGGGTGTTATAAGTAAGAATTCAGTCATTCTGATCTTCCGTTGGCTTGGACAATAAACAATCAGCTGAAGTAATGTTAGTCTCATCATAAGTTTAAACTTGTACACATTTCAAAAAAGCTATGAAAGTATATATATATTTTTAATTATATCCACGCTTACGTGTACACTTATGTTCCTTTTTTCCTGTGAAAAGACGAACAGCTGTTCTACGCAACACGAGAGAGAGTCGGGGAAGCTCTCATGTTTCACCTTATCAACCACAACCTGCTCACAAACTGGCAACATCTTAAATGATTTGTGCTGTAAAATCCTACATGTTAGTCCTGAATGGATTCAGTTATTTCTTAAATACCAGGACCTTTGAAGATTAAATATCCAAAAGCCTTTGATGATTAAACTTATGACTAAAGTCTGATGGCAGACAAGGCTGGTCTGGTTTCACTGTCACTTTTCGCGCTTCATTATGTTTTCCACCAATCCTGTGGCATGTAATCCCGGTCGCTAATGCAAAACACGCAAAGACTGGCCGACGCAAGTGTAAACTCAGTTCAAAATGTGTTTGTCAAGGTTTCTAGTGAACTAGACTCGACTGGGGATTAGACTGTGCCACTGTATAAAAGTCCTTGTTACAGGGATTATGTAGAGTCCAGGTGAACTCTGAACAGGTGGGTCTTGAGTCTCTTGTTAAGGAGGGGGGTTATGTAGAGTCCAGGTGAACTGTGAACAGGTGGGTCTTGAGTCTCTTGTTAAGGAGGGGGTATGTAGAGTCCGGATGAACTCTGAAAAGGTGGGTCTTGAGTCTCTTGCGGAGGCCGGTGAGCGACTCTGCCGGGAGCTTGACGTGACGATCAAAAAAATGACTCCAAGGGAAAAAATAAAATGCACATCTTTCCATTTCTGTTGATTCAAAAACAAAACAAAATAAACAGCCGAGTATGACGGCCACCGCCGGAGAAGCCAAGGACATCCGCCGGGTCAAAGCTGCTCTCAAGGACAACAGTGGACGGCCGTGACAGCCGAGGGAACACGACGGCACAATACATTCATTACTGTAAGTTCTGTCGAAGGAATAAAAACCCAACGTCTTTCAATTCCTTTTCAGGAGAGAGAGGGAGAGAGAAAAAAAACTAAAAAGAGTAAATCAAAAAGTGCACGGGGAGGCAAGAAAGCGAAACTACCCGCTGACTTTGAGACAAGAGAGAATAGTAATTAGGGGTCTCTTCGGAGAGCTCCAGAACGGCGGTCAAACCATCTGCCTCGCCTGCTCCAACAGCGGGGTGAGCCCCTCGTCTGGGGCCCCCCGGGGGGCCGTTTCAGGGGAAAGTGACACGGGAGTCAGGAGGTACCCACGGAATGCTGATAGAAGCGAATAACCGGGCCACGACCCGGTATTACAGGGGGGTGGTGGTGGTGGGGGTGGTGGTGGGTGGTTATCTATCCCACCGCTGTGTGAGGTAAACAAACATAAATAAAGTTCTGAACATCAAACGCTGACGAGACGAGAAGTATCCCCAATTACTTAGAAACAAATCCATTCATTTGAGCGCTTTGTCGACGAAGCAAGGAGTCTTGACGGATTTAAAACCCGATGCCGGCGTCCATGAAGAGCGTGGCAATTTGACGGAGCAATCAAAATAGTCATTTTAAATAGACCAAAGAACGCCCTTGAAAACAACATCAGCAGTGATTCGCACAACAAGGCTTTTCTCAAAGGAGACAACCTTTTAGTTTTGACTTCCGATCGGCATTAGCAAAGAAAGAAAGATCGCTGTCACTTAGTGGAGTTCATCTGATTGGCTGTAGTTTTTTGAACAACGTAAGGCCGCACCCATACATATGACCCACGATCACACTTACGTATGTTGTTTGCGAGCCACAAACGTGACAATTTGGACGGAGTCACGAGGCTACGCTACGATGACGAGAGCTGACGCACCTCGGTGAGTGTGTTGAGGGCCTCCTGGGCGGCCAGGAGAAGCTACGCTACGATGACGAGAGCTGACGCACCTTGTTGAGTGTGTTGAGGGCCTCCTGGGCGGCTAGCAGAGCCGGCTCGGCCTTGGCCAGGTCCTCCTCGCAGTCCCTCTGCTGCCCGCTCACCACCACCGCGATGTCGGCCACCTTGGCCTCCTCCTCGTCCGCCACCGCCTTCTCCCTGGACACCTTCTCCGTCTCCACGCCCACCACCTGAATGAGGGGGGGGGGGGGGGGGGGGGGCACAGAGCATTGCAGCGCCTTTGCCTTCAACGAATGTTCATCGTTCATCCATACCACAGTGGTCTCTCTCTCTCTCTCTCTCTCTCTCTCTCTCTCTCTCTCTCTCTCTCAATATAAACCCTGTGAGCAATGTATGTCCTCTAAATGTGCTTGTTTTTGCCACTGACACTCACGTTGTTATTCTCAGTGTCTGACTGAGACATTATGGAAAGAATCCCTGCAGAGAAATATAACTTTTTTCTTCGTTACCTTTCCCTTGATCCGGTCTGTGTCTCACCAAGTTTTGCTCAAGGAGAAAGTATTGCTGTGAAATCCCACCAAATCTCACAATGTTGAGATCAGCTAAATATTCAGCCATGACTTTGAACACCTTTGAGATAACACCGAGCTACACTTTCTGTAGTCCAAGACGACAAACACGACTCGACGACTCGACTCTCCTAAGACTTCAGAGCGGGACTTGGTCGGACACGTCGACAAACAGACCGGATCGAGCGAAACATAAAGAAAAGTGTTGGATTTCTCTGCGGAGATCTTTTCCATAATGTTGTCAGACACTTAGAGTAACAGAGGCTGCAATTTCAGAGGACATACTGTGCATTGTCGGGCCGCTGTTGCCCCCAAAGGTTTACATCGCCGTCCCTTTTGTCCCTTTTGTGACTGAAGTGTTCTCACTTAATACCGGACCACTTTTAAAAATTGTCTCCATTAGTCTCCTAGGCCCGAAATGATGGGAAAAAATAGGGTCCAGGTTGAAAAATCCCAAAGGTATCCTTTAACAAGAGCCTGCTAGCACTGGTCTACATTTACTGACAGATTTGTCAGAAAATAGGTCGTTTTCTCTGCTGCCGTGCCAATGAAACATGGAACTGCACCGAAAAGTTGAGCGCAAAAACAATGGCATTCCATATATTACTCTCAAATTCAGTGTACATATGAGGAACATTAATAATGTATAAGGGAGGCACAGCATGTGTACATAATACATACAGTGTTGTATAACTCAGGCCTGATGCGGGAGAACCAGGCGGTTCAACCAAGTTCAACCTAACAAATAACTGTGGGTATGTTATCGAGGGAATCGCGAATAAAAGTGTAGCGTAGCATTTTTCGCGCTATTGTTTCACGAAGAAGACCATCTCGCCGGTCGCCTAACGCAATTAGATGCAGAAGAGCGGCCGCGTGTCAGCCGATGCCTTTCAGCAGAGGGCTCAGCGATCGGAAGGCGAACCGACGTCCGGCTCCCGACTTCTGCAGCCGCCGCCGCTGCTCGGCGTTCCCGCGCGTCGTTTCCTTTCGCACCTGGATGAGCTTGTCGGCGTCCTCGTTCTTCTGCTTCAGCTCCACCTCCTGGGCCGCCAGCTTGGCCTTCAGGTCGTCCACCTGGTGGGGCCACGAGAGAGGTCAGAGGTCAAAGGTCAAGATCAGGCGGGTGAATCAGCCGTACTTGTGAGTGCCAAACAATGGCATGGTTAGCCATTACAAAGACGTTTCAAGTGGCATAGTGACATCACAAGTGGGAGTGTCTGAATGATGACTAGGTCAGTCTACCAGCCAGTCGGGACTGTACCAACTGGTCTAGCCAGCATATATCTAGGTGGACATTGCCACTTGTGATGTCACTATGTTACAATCACAATTTTGGTCACGTGACAAACTTAAAGCGGCTCGTAATGGCTAATCACACCCACGCCTGGTGGTATAACAGGGCCCCTTTAAACTAAGTGATTCCTGCTTTCCCAAAAAGCAAATAAAAATATGAATAACCAGCAGTTTTTAGGATACTTTCCAGACTGTTATTCTGAACGAACTTTCTTCAGAATCCCCAATCCGCCGTTCCGCGATGGGAACACATGAGAATGTAATGAAAAGAGTAAATGAATGTCATTAAAGTGCGGAGAAATCTATTTCTGTCAGATTAAATGGTGTAAGTAGCAATCAGGGTCTAAATCATGGGTCCTAATGAAATCTATGGCTGTCCCCTAATTGCATCTCTGGCATGGATTTTGTTGTTGTTGTTGTTGTTGTTGTTGTTTATGTCATCGCTTGTTAGTTATATCATCTGGTGATGCCGGTTAGTTATAATCGAAAAGCGAATAGATTGTATGCTCTCTCTGGTCGATAAAGTTACAAAATATATAATAAAAAAAGTATCAAAGATCTCAAAGGAACAATGAGGAGTTTGGGGGTATAGATTTTTTTTGGTTTCAAAGACAATAAATTAAAACATTGAATCTTTTTTTTTTAGAACCATTAAAATAAAGGCGACAAAATAGGGGGGAGGGGCAGGGGTTGCAGATCAATACTATCGCCTCGGAATGAAACTGTTATTAGCACTGCACGCCGATGCGCACACACACACACACACACACACACACACACACACACACACACACACACACACAGACACAGACACAGACACACCCACACACGCAAAACACATATATTATTCAGGAACACACACACACACACAACCCCACACATGCACTCACCCACACATACGCTCACCCACACACACACACACACACACACACACACACACACACACACACACACACACACACACACAACGTGCTGTCGTAAAAGACAAATGGAGGCAGTTAGTGGGCGCTCATAACTCCCCGCAAATAGGGCGCCGCGTTTACCTCCGACTCCATCCCAACGTCTCGCTGGGGAAATAACCAAAAAAAAAAAAGAATCCAAATAATAATAATAAAAAAAACCCGGGAGCACTTTAACGCGGCCCGCGGGCTAATTAACAAACAGGAAATCGGCCGCCTGACGGGGTGTAGGGTTGGGGGGGGGTGTGTGTGTGTGTGTGTGTGTGTGTGTGTGTGTGTGTGTGTGTGTGTGGGGGGCGGGGGAGGCGGCCGCCGGAACCGCTTGTGTTTGAGCGGCGCGTCGGAGAGAGAATGTTCCGGTCTAGCGTGGCGAGAGCGCCAAGTGAGCCATCACCGTGATGAATAGGGTGGGGAGAGGAGACGGGCCGAGGGAGAGAGAGAGAGAGAGAGAGAGAGAGAGAGAGAGAGATGAGAGAGAGAGAGAGAGAGAGAGAGAGGGGAAAGGGAGAGAGAGAGAGGGGGAGGGAGAGAGCGAGAGGAGTGTGAGAGAGAGAGGAAGAAAGAGAGGGAGAGGGATGGAGAGAGAGAGAAGGAGAGAAAGGGGAGGGAGAGAGGGGGAGGGAGGAGAGCGAGAGGAGTGTGTGAGAGAGAGAGAGAGAGGGAGCGAAGGAGAGAGAGAGAAAGGGAGAGAGAGAGGGGGAGGGAGAGAGCGAGAGGAGTGTGAGAGAGAGGAAGAAAGAGAGGGAGAGGGAGGGAGGGAGGAGAGAGAGAGAGAGAGAGGGGAGTGTGAAAGAGAGAGAAGACGGAAGAGAGGGACTGAGAGAAAGGGGAGAATGAGGGGTGAAAGAGAGAGGGAGCGACAGAGTAGCGAGAGAAGGACAGGGAGGAGAGGGAGAGAGAGAGAGTGAGAGAGGGAAGAGAAGGGGGGGAGAGAGACTGAGAGGGAAGAGAGAGAGAGGAGGAAGGATAGAGAGAAAGTGGGATGGAGAGAGAAGAGTGAGAGAGGGAGAGAGAGAGAGAGTGAGAGAGGGAGAGAGACCAACAAATTGCTGTGAGACGCGTGAGACGAACTGATCCATCTGGGCCACGTCGTCTCCTGTTGAGACTTCTCTCTCTCTCCATCTCTCCATCTCTCTCTCTCTCTCTCTCTGTCCCTATCTACTGTCACTCTGCCTCTACCTCTCTCTACCTCTACATCAGTCTCACTCCATCTCTCCGTCTCTCTCTCTCTCTAGGTCTTTATCTCTCTCTTGTTCTCTCCCTCTCTTTCTAGGTTTCTCTATCCCTCTCTCTCTCTCTACCTCTCTTTCTACCCATCTGTATCTCTGTCTCTCTCTCTCTCTCTTCCCTCTCTGTTTCTCTCCATCTTTTACACTCTCAAGCTATGTCTCCAGCTCTCTCCCTCTCTCTCGCCCCTTGTCTCTCCCTCTCTCTCTTCTGTCTTCATTTGCCAAACCGTGACTTGGTGTGTGTGTGTGTGTGTGTGTGTGTGTGTGTGTGTGTGTGTTTGTGCATGCGTGTCTAGTTGTTTTATGTGTGTGTGTGTTGTGTGTTGTGTGTGGTGTGTGTGTGTGAGCGACAGTGACAATATACTCTCAGCACTGAATAGGTTTCCTGGAGAACGCACCTCGCATCCGCCAGTCCTTCTCGACATTGGCACAGATTGAACTTTAAGGTTGGGGCTACAACACGAGTCTTCACACGAATGAATCTCAATAACCAGGTGACCAGCAGGCGCATTTTCATCTTCCCGACCAATATGGCCGACGAGTGACGGAACACTGTGAGAGAATTACCAGAGGAACCGCAAATACTCCAGAACCGGCGAAACCCGGAAGCCGACGGTGAACCGGATACAGACACTCGGTTGATAGACCGCTATACCCCCCCGCGGCGTCCATCTTACTTCCCTCCGGCCCGAGGAGCGGCGTTGTGAGTTGATGGTAGCGCGTGGGTGCTAGCGTGCGGGCTACCGCTACCGTATACACACCACAGAATTAGACCAGAACCCGTGTTTTATGAATCAGTTTACCCTTTGTATGCGTCGTTACAGAGCAAGGTATTACAACGCAGTATGAGTTCTGGGTCCTTAGAAAAACGTTTTTATGGCATTTTTCCGGCGACGGCCACTAGGGGGTGCAGTGAGCCCTCCCGGCCCTTGAAACCTTGCGTTGATTGCCTCGACGCCGAAGCCGCTCACGGTTTCAAGTGGCACATTGGGGAAAGTGAAGGAGGAGACATTTAGGCTCGCAGGGGCCTCGAGTCTCACTGTGATGGCTTCATGAGCGCCACAAAATCCTGGTTTTGCGGGTTTCCCCCCCTTCGTCATTATCCCCCCGATAACAAAACAGGACAGTAAGCCGGTAAGCGTCTTCTTCTTCTTTACTAAACGGGAGGTGTGCGCCGAGCGTGGCGTCCTCAAGAGATTTGTTTAGAGATTAAGGAGCGCTCACAATGTACACCTTACCACCGGGTGATTACCGCTGTCAGGAGAAAAAAGGAACGTCTCAGAGGTGTGTGTGTGTGTGTGTGTGTGTGTGTGTGTGTAATAGCCATACCACGCTAGCTGCCCATAAGCACAGCCAGCCAGAGCCAACTGCTCCTTCTTTGCACATTAAGCTCCGCGGTCTCCTGAGCTGTATTTTAATCATCGTGATCGACTCGCCGCGTCGTCGGGACCGCGAGGACTCGCCGGGGCGTCGGGGCGAGCCTATACGTACATTAGCGGAAGGCGGCGGCGCGCTGCAGCTAATGTGTGACTGTAGCTGCTCAGTGTTTACCGTTTAGCGGCTGCTGCTTGTCTCCCCGTCGGGGTGCAAACGAGCCGCTCGCTGGAACGTCGCCGATCAGACAGAGAAGTGCGGAGAGGACCGCCGCTCTGGTCGCCACGGCGACGGGGGGGGACGACGACACACTGACTCATCAGCAGCAGGGGCAGTAGAGGAGGAACGTCTTATAATGTGTGTTATGGGGTAGGTTGATGACTCAGCCTACACAGACACACACACACACACACACACACACACACGTGTGCTCTCCCGCATGCTTGCACGTACACACACACACACACACACACACACACACACACACACATACACATACGTATGTGTTTTCATGTATGCATGTGTGGATGTCAATGTCTGCGTGTTCTTATGCATATGTGTGTGTGTGTGTGTGTGTGTCTGTGTTTATGTATGGTGTATTGTGTTTGTGCGTCTGTGCATGCATATGCATGTGTGTGCGTGTGTATGTTTTGTGCATAAATGTGTGTGTGTGTGTGTGTGTGTGTGTGTGTCTGTGTGTGTGTCTGTGTGTGTGTGCGTGTGCAGGTGTAGTAACCAAGCCTAGCTAATGGGTTTGGTTACTACAGCAGAGAGCATTTGGGGAAACTAATGTGTAGTCATGGACCACCACTCTGAGCCCATCACACACTGATATAACAATCACGTGTGTGTGTACGTGTGTGTGTGTGTGTGTGTGTGTGTGTGTGTGTGTGTGTGTGTGTGTGTGTGGGGTCTCTTAGGGGGATTGCATTCCTAATTGCGTGGGCTGCCAAACAACAAGATGTGAGAGAGAAAAAAAAACCTGTGTGTGTGTGTGTGTATGTATAGGCGTACATGGTGTGTATGTGTCTGTCTGTGTGTGTGTGTGTGTGTGTGTGTGTGTGTGTGTGTGTATAGGTATAAGGTCTTTATGTGCCTGTACACCTCGCCAGGAATATGTTTGTGTTGTTTATGTTGGGTTTTTTTTTTTGTAACCATCAAACCGCCGCAATTAGGACCGCTTCAAAGACAGGCCCTGCGTCGTGCTTCTCACACACCTAGCGACGGGGAAAGGTGTCGCTGCGCTAACATTACCATATGAAAGATACAGATCGGTCCTGCATGGTGGGGGGGGGGGGGGGGGCGGATCAGACGGCAACAGCAACACACACACACACACACACACACACATGTATCACGCGTGTAATTGGTCGTGTGTTTGCGAGCAGCTTGTCGATGCGCCACGCGAACGGTCTTGAAAGGATTGACGGCGGGAGGATCTCGACGTCGTCCGCGTCCGCGGCGGGTGATTAACAAACGCGACGGAGACGCTCTGAACGGAGAAATGGCGTTCGATCTTCATCTACCCTATAACCTCTCTCCTGTATTCTCGCCTCGATTACTCCGCGACGGTCTTAAAATTATTCTAATTCGTCACTGTAACCCAATCTATCGTAAGCCACGAGGGTTCACAGACCCCCCCCCCCCCCCCGTTTTCATTGGGTCGCCAATTGCCGCAATAAAACGCATAACAACGCTGTGATACGTGAATTCATTTCCCTCATTAAAATAGAAGAAGAGTGACGCTACCCTCTTCTGTTCAGCTCTGCACCTGAAAACTATTTTGTATTTTGCGCCGATGTAATCTGGACGGTGATTTCAGTGATTTCGGTGATTCCCTTCATTTTCAATGTCGAAACACACACACACAGATAAGGACGAGTTTCGAACATTCAGAGGAGAGAGGAGAGGCCGCGGTGTGTTTTATGCGGGGAGGTGCTCAACATCGACGGCTTAAAAATGAACAAATTGGACACACGTCGCCAAAGAAAGGAACATTCTCAGTACTAAATCATGTTTCCTGTGCGAGTAACAGACTTTCAAGACGGAGTGTTTCGACAAGTAAGTCAGTCATGTGTTTGTGTGTTTGTGTGTTTGTGTGTTTGTTTGTTTGCGTAGCGTTTGAATTGTGATTGACATTCTGACATTCTGTCACTGACTCCCGGGCTTGTCCCTCACGTGGATGAATGTGTTTGTGTGTGTGCGTGTTTCCATGGGACACATTGTGTGTGTGTGTGTGTGTGTGTGTGTGTGTGTGTGTGTGTGTGTGTGTGTGTTTGACTGATGTGGTGGTGACAAGTGAGAGTGGTGATTTCGTATGTTCTCTCCGTCATCTGCCAGGCATTCAAGTTTGTTGAACACGTTTGTGAATTTACTTTAATTGCCACAAAAATGTATGCACACATTTGATTATTGCTGTGATGGATGAAATAAATAAATGTCAAACATTTTAAATGCATCTTTTGAATTATCCTTTATCAGTAGTGTATAAATGTGTATGTTACGGCAATTCACGGTGTATTGTTTCCTCGTTTGGGAACCAACACGTAATAGCCCTCCATTTTGTCAAGTACGACACGACGAACAACAGCCATCGGAGACTCCTCTTCATCCCGTAGTGCGAAGGACTTCAGGATGAAGATGAAGATGAAGCAGGTAATTAGCGGCGGGCAAACGCATCGCAAGAGAGTCACATCTGATCCGTCGGGCTTTTGATTGGATCGTGCAGAAGCATGCGGGGAAAAACAGGATCTCTGCGACTGACCATCAGTTAAAACAAACGTCCGCTCCCTCCCCGCACGCCGCCGGGCCAGATTACAGCTCTCTGTCTATTGGTTGGGCAAGAAATCCCCCCCCCCACCCCCCTCTCCCCCCCCCCACCCCTCTCCCCTATTTCCTACTCCAATTACCATTTTAATGATTCTTCAAAATAAGTTCTTGAGAAAGAGATGTTTAATCATCATTCATGTCGGGTAAAGGGTGCTATAATATATATTTTTTAAATAGCTGTCTGTAAATGTGTCAATAATGTCAAAGTGCTAAAGACAATAAATTAATTAAGATTTTTAATCTCAAGGGACTAACATGGTCAAATAAAGGCGAAATAGATCATAGAATACTCAATGAAAATCACCTGGTGGAGGAGGAACCAAATGTGTGTGTGTGTCTGTGTGTCTGTGTGTGTGTGTGTGTGTGTGTGTGTGCGTGCGTGCGTGTGTGTGTGCGTGTGCGTGTGTGTGTGTGCGTGCATATGTGTGTGTGTGTGTGTCTGTGTGGGTGTGTGTGTGTGTGCGTGTGGGTGTGTGTGCATGCGTCCCTGTGTGTGTGTCCCTGTGTGTGTGTCCCTGTGTGTGTTTCTCTGTGTGTGTGTGTGTGTGTGTGTGTGTGTGTGTGTGTGCGTACGTGCATGCGCGTTTGTGTGTCTCTGTGTGTGTGTCTCTGTGTGTGTGTCTGTGTGTGCGCGTGTGTGTGTCTCTGTCTGTGTGTGTGTGTGTGTGTGCATGCGTGCATGTGTGCGTGCGTGCGTGCGTGTGTGCGTGCGTGCGTGCGTGCGTGCGTGCGTGCGTGCGTGCGTGTGTGTGTGTAGCAGCACCTGGGTGGACGTGCTGTTGAGTTTCTGCAGGCCGTTCTCCAGCCTCTCCATCTTGAGGGCCAGGCCGCGGCTCTTCTGGGCCAGCAGGCTGCGGTACAGCTTGATCTGCTCCAGGAAGGACTTGGGCGTGGTGTAGTTGTAGCGCCTCTCGTTGCCCAGGTACTCCTTGGACGTGTGGTTGACGCTCACGTGGACGAACGCCATGAACTTGCTCACCGACTCCTTCACATCGGGCTGGAGCAGGGGGGGGGGGGGGGGCGCGGAGGGAGGGCGGGGGGT
>PIJE02002904.1:0-10000 GCA_002895965.2 Coryphaenoides rupestris | reverse complement strand
GGACGACGTGAGCTGCTGTGTGTGGTGGTGGTGGTGGTGGTGCTGGTGGTGCTGAGATCACGACCGCGGGAGGGAAGTAAAGCCCTTCATCCTCATAGGGGAGCACTCACTAGAGCTCTCGCTCTCTCTCTGTGTCTCATTATGTCTCTCTCTCTCTTTCTCTCTCTCTGTGTCTCATTATGTCTCTCTCTCTCTTTCTCTCTCTCTCTCTCTCTCTCTCTCTCTCTCTCGCACGCGCTCTCTCTCTATCTAGTTGTCTCTCGCTTGCTTATTCTCTCTCTCTCTCTCTTTCTTTGTCTCTCCATGTCTCTCTCTTAAGTTCTCTCTCTCCTCGTGTCTCCATGTGTCTCCCTCTCTCTCTGTCTGTCGATGTCTCCCTTTCTCTCTCTCTCAATGTCTCCCTATGTCTCTCCCTCCTTCTCTCTCTCTCTCTCTGTCGATGTCTCCTTGTGTCTCTCTCTCTCGATGTCTCCCTATGTCTCTCTCTCTCACTCTCTCTCTCTCTCTGTCGATGTCTCCCTATGTCTCTCCCTCCTTCTCTCTCTCTCTCTCTCTCTGTCGATGTCTCCCTATGTCTCTCCCTCCTTCTCTCTCTCTCTCTCTCTGTCGATGTCTCCCTATGTCTCTCCCTCCTTCTCTCTCTCTGTCAATGTCTCCCTATGTCTCTCCCTCCTCCTCTCTCTCTGTCAATGTCTCCCTATGTCTCTCTCTCCTCCTCTCTCTCTCGATGTCTCCCTATGGCTCTCCCTCCTCCTCTCTCTCTGTCAATGTCTCTCTCTCTCTCTCTCTCTCTCTCTCTCTCTCTCTCTCTCTCTGTATGTTGTTTGCCAGCTTCAGTATTGCAGTGGTGGTGTGGACAGCGGGCAGAGGGAGGTGGGGTCGGGAGGACGGAGTGTGGACGGATGGGGCGAGGAGGGGCTGAGCTGTATGGGTGGGTGGGCTGGAGGAGAGGAGGGATGGGCCGGGGCGGACGACGCACACACACACACACACGCACACACACACACACACACACACACACACACACACACACACACAGACACTATAAGTTATTAGTATTCCATCCATTCTTTTGGCTTGCCTCCTCCTCTCCTCCTCCTCTCCTCCTCCTCCTCCTCTCCTCCTCCTCTTCTCCTTACTCTCTTCTCCTCCTCTCCTCTCGGGTGGGACCGGGAGTGGGCAGCCCCTAATGATTTTCCCGCACTTTCCTTTCTTCCTCTCCTCCCGGGGATTCTTTTTTTTGCCTTTTATTCCCCCCCCCCCCTCCTCCTCCTCACATTCTGCACAACCCCTCAGCCTCGCACCGCTGGCATGAACCTCGCATTAAAAAAAAGAAACAAACAAAATGTCTTTCGTTGCATCGCTCACGTCGTAGAACTTCCGAGCGGTGTCCGTCTGGATCTTGTCGAAGGCCTGGAAGTCTTGCTCGTCCGTCAGCTTGTCCCGGTACACCCGGCTGGACTCGTGGAGGTAGACCTTCAGCAGGTCCAGGGGGGTCTTCAGACACTCGGCGGTACAGAAGAGGATACCCTGGGAGGAGAGAGAGAGAGAGAGAGAGACATCAGACATGTATGCATGTATACAGGTCCATCATGTTTACAGAGATGGGTAAAAACAAGTCATTCTATGGCTTAGAAGTCGTATTTACATGATACTGTATATTATACAACACATGACCCTGATACCTACCTGATGACCTGTGGCTGAATTCACTATAAGTCACTTTGGATAAAAGCTTTGCCTATAGAGCAGGGCTGCCCAATTTGGGGCCCGCGGGCCAAATTGACCGATTATATTTGGCCCGCGCCTTATCCACTGTATAATTTTTTTCCCGCCATCAGCGCTCGGAATCTGCGCTCGCTCTCATTGAATATTATTTATTGGTGCACTTCCACTCCTGACCAGAGAATAACATTGTGATACATCAGACCTGGGCAAACTACGGCCCGCGGGCCACATACGGCCCGTCGGGCATTTACATTAACAACAGTCCTATAATACATTTACATTAACAACAGTCCTATAATACATTTACATTTGTAGTATTCATTTCGCTGTTTTTTTTCATCCTGCAATTGATATCTTGATTGGTTCCACTAGATCAGAGGACACTAATATGCAGACCGTTAATTCGGAGCAATACCGCTACCGTGAGACGCGCGACCGGCACCGAGTCAGCGACTCCCGGGGGGGGGGGTGGGGGAGTTAGACGCGCGAGTCGGGCCATCGGTAGATGAGGATCACAGCGTCTAGCACCCCCCCCCACCCCCCCCCCGCCGGGAAACACTGACTTGGTGCCCGTCGCGCGTCTCCCGGGGGGGGGGGGTGCTAGACGCTGTGATCCTCGTCTACTAATGGCCCGGCCCGTCTGACAACTTTAAAAACCAAAAGTGGCCCTTGATGACCTGTGGCTGAATTCACTATAAGTCACTTTGGATAAAAGCTTTGGCTATATAGAGTATCTGAGAAGCGACATCGTAGTTAACCACTCAAATTCTTGGAGAATTCCAAGGCCGTGAATCTCTCTCTCAGAATCTCTCTCTCCTCTCCATTCGAGATTTCTGATTTCCGATCTCCATGGAGGTCATAACTAAAGAAACCAGAACGTGCTGTTTTTGAAGTATGCTGCATTGACCTTACGTTTCACTATAACCTTATCGGAGGTCCCTTTCCTCACTGAAAGAACCCATTCAGTGCTTCATGTGTCATTCTGTGCAGCAGGACCCTGTTCACTCGAGCCCAACATCCATCCGTCTCATCAGGCGGGAACGATGACAGCTCTGAATCTATGGCTCATCAGGCGGGAACGATGACAGCTCTGAATCTATGGCTAGCCGGTGTGTTAAAAGCAGGCCCCAGCGAGAATTGAACTCGCGACCCCTGGTTTACAAGACCAGTGCTCTAACCACTGAGCTACGGAGCCTCACCTGTTTGTCAACTAGGCGGAGTGAACTAATAAAAGCAAACAGACAGTCACCTGTCACTGTACGACGCCCAATGACTGCACCTCCAGCAGTGTGCAGTGAATGCCGAGGCAAAAGCTTCTGGGTTTGACTCCCAAACGCAGCCTAGCTGGAGGCGTCCCTGAGCTATATGCCTGACCCTGATACCTGCTTGATGACCTGTATATGAAGTCACCTTAAAGTCTCTTTGGATAAAAGCTTTGGCTAAGTAGAGTATCTGGGAAGCGACATCGTAGTTAAACAGCACGGCGACGGTTCTGACTCTACGGCAGGGAGTTGTCCTTACACTCCTAGTGCCGGCGTGTTAAAAGGTCACATCGGGATCTCGCAGGCCCCAGCGAGAATTGAACTCGCGACCCCTGGTTTACAAGACCAGTGCGTGGGGGGGGGGGGGGGGGGGGGGGGGGGTGTAGCCAGAGAACCATTAAAATGTGTTCCAATTTGCTGGGTTGACAGTGCAGACCATGACAGCCTACTGCCCCGGACGGACACACACACTCACGCACTCATACGGACACACACACACACACACGCACACACACACACATGCACACACACACACACAGGCGCACGCACACACACACTATAAGTTATTAGTATTCCATCCATTCTTTTGGCTTGCTCCTCCTCTAACAACGTCCTCCTCTCCTCCTCCTCCTCCTCTCCTCCTCCTCTTCTCCTTACTCTCCTCTTCTCCTCCTCTCCTCTCGGGTGGGACCGGGAGTGGGCAGCCCCTAATGATTTTCCCGCGCTTTCCTTTCTTCCTCTCCTCCCGGGGATTCTTTTTTTTGCCTTTTATTCCCCCCCCCCTCCTCCTCCTCACATTCTGCACAACCCCTCAGCCTCGCACCGCTGGCATGAACCTCGCATGAAAAAAAAGAACAAACAAAATGTCTTTTGTTGTATCGCTCACGTCGTAGAACTTCCGAGCGGTGTCCGTCTGGATCTTGTCGAAGGCCTGGAAGTCTTGCTCGTCCGTCAGCTTGTCCCGGTACACCCGGCTGGACTCGTGGAGGTAGACCTTCAGCAGGTCCAGGGGGGTCTTCAGACACTCGGCGGTACAGAAGAGAATACCCTGCGAGGAGAGAGAGAGAGAGAGAGAGACATCAGACATGTATGCATGTATACAGGTCCATCATGTTTACAGAGATGGGTAAAAACAAGTCATTCTATGGCTTAGAAGTCGTATTTACATGATACTGTATATTATACAACACATGACCCTGATGACCTGTGGCTGAATTCACTATAAGTCACTTTGGATAAAAGCTTTGGCTATATAGAGTATGGCTGCCCAATTTGGGGCCCGCGGGCCAAACTTGGCCCGCGACCGATTATATTTGGCCCGCGCCTTATCCACTGTATAATTTTTTTCCCGCCATCAGCGCTCGGAATCTGCGCTCGCTCTCATTGAATATTATTTATTGGTGCACTTCCACTCCTGACCAGAGAATAACATTGTGATACATCAGACCTGGGCAAACTACGGCCCGCGGGCCACATACGGCCCGTCGGGCATTTACATTAACAACAGTCCTATAATACATTTACATTAACAACAGTCCTATAATACATTTACATTTGTAGTATTCATTTCGCTGTTTTTTTTCATCCTGCAATTGATATCTTGATTGGTTCCACTAGATCAGAGGACACTAATATGCAGACCGTTAATTCGGAGCAATACCGCTACCGTGAGACGCGCGACGGGCACCGAGTCAGTGACTCCCGGGGGGGGGAGTGGTGGACGGGAGTAGACGCGCGAGCCGGGCCATCAGTAGATGAGGATCACAGCGTCTAGCACCCCCCCCCCCCCCCCCCCCCCGCCGGAAAACACTGACTTGGTGCCCGTCGCGCGTCTCCCGGGGGGGGGGGGGGGGGGGTGCTAGACGCTGTGATCCTCATCTACTAATGGCCCGGCCCGTCTGTCAGCTTTAAAAACCAAATGTGGCCCTTGAGCCAAAATAATTGCCCACCCCTGCAATAAATTATATGAGAAGCGACATCGTAGTTAACCACTCAAATTCTTGGAGAATTCCAAGGCCGTGAATCTCTCTCTCAGAATCTCTCTCTCCTCTCCATTCGAGATTTCTGATTTCCGATCTCCATGGAGGTCATAACTAAAGAAACCAGAACGTGCTGTTTTTGAAGTATGCTGCATTGACCTTACGTTTCACTATAACCTTATCGGAGGTCCCTTTCCTCACTGAAAGAACCCATTCAGTGCTTCATGTGTCATTCTGTGCAGCAGGACCCTGTTCACTCGAGCCCAACATCCATCCGTCTCATCAGGCGGGAACGATGACAGCTCTGAATCTATGGCTAGCCGGTGTGTTAAAAGCAGGCCCCAGCGAGTTGTTATAAAGCAGGCCCCCACGAGAAAATGGAAACGGTCGCGGACCCCTGGTTTTAAACCAAAAACCCCAAGTGCTTCTAAAAAACAAACCACTGGACCTTTATGGGGAGGCCCTTCACCCCCCTGTTTAAGTTTCAAAAAACTTAGGGCGGGAGGGGGAAAACTAATTAAGCGGGCAAAAACAACCAGGTCCCAACCCCTGAAACTGTACGGACGGCCCAAATTGAACGTGGGCTGGCTGGGAGGGTCCTAACACCGTGAGGCACCCCTCCACAGTGGTGCAGGTGAAATGGCCAAGGAGGGCAAAAAGGGGGCTTTCTGGGTTTGAACTTCCCAAACGGGCCAACCCCGCTGGAAGCGTCCTTGGAAGCTTATATTGGGGGGCCCTGAAAACCCCCCTGGATACCTGCTTTGGATGGGGGGACCTTTTATTAAAAGACTGTTGTTCTTGCCGTTGCTTGATCCGCAAACTTTGGCACAGTACAAGCAGTCCCTCCCTGAAAACGCACTGAGGAGTCTAGATGAAGGGGGTGTGATTACACACCTAGTGCCGGTGGGTTAAAAGGTCAATTGGATCTCGCAGGCCCCAGCGAGAATTGAACTCGCGACCCCTGGTTTACAAGACCAGTGCTCTAACCACTGAGCTATGGAGCCTCACCCACTGGACAATTTGGCAGACTGATCTAAGATGTGGCTGGTGGAGTTGTTACACCTGTTGTCAGGAGCTGTTGATTTGTATACTGGAGCATCAAATGGGAATCTAGGCGAACAGATGAATGCGTTCGTCATCGCCCGCGTTGACGACTGCAACTCTCTCCTGGCCGGACTCCTGGCCTCTGCAATCGAACCTTTGCAGCGTATTCAGAACGCCACAGCACGCCTCGTGATCAACCTACAAAAGTTCTCCCATGTGGCCGACGTTTATGGCTCAATACCCCACAAGCTTGGTCGAGTTTGCACTGGAAAGATAATCATGTAACCCCAGAAGGTGAAAAGACCTTATCCAGCTTCAGGGTCTCCTCTAGCCAGCCGACATCTCACTGGCACCAGCTGGAAGTGGGAATAATCACCAGGTTGTACCATCTCGGTGACTCTCTCTCGCGTTGGCAATGAATATGCTGGTCAAGTCAGCAGAAACGGAGTGCCGGGGACCCCTCAGCAAGTCTGAAGTAAGGCAACCACCCAGCAGAGCCTTCGTGGACAGCCGTGCTGAGCGGGAGCCGGGTGGATCCTCCAGGGGGTTAGAGAGGCTCATGACGTGGACACGCGTGAGTTTTAAGCCCACAAAGTCCGGGTCACTGAAGGCTGAAGAGAAGGGAAGACCACTGAGCAGTTCTGCTTCAGGTACGGAGAAGACCAGATCCCGTCTATCACAGAGCAACCAGTGAAGAGCCTTGGGAAGGTCTTCAACTGCAGCCCGAAGGACACAGATTCCATCAAGGCCCACCCCCGCCTTCCCTCTCCTATACCATCCATTATTAACAGTACTCAGCATTGTTTAGCATATTGTATGTTCTTAGATGTTGGTAATGTGCTCAGAACGGCACTTCCGCTCTTCTCCCAGCTATTATGCAGGCAACCTGGCAATTATGAAACGCGTTCTATGCAACTATGAATGCTTGAAACCTGCTCTATTCTTATCTTTATGTACCACAGTGATATATTGCTGTCTCCTTCAACAAATGTACTCTTTGTAAGTCGCTTTGGATAAAAGCGTCTGCCGAATGCACTAAATGTAAATGTATGTTTTCCATGCGAATAAAGCCCTTTGAAACCCTTTGAATCCCTTGAGAGAGACAGAGACAGAGACGGAGACGGCGACGGAGAGAGTAAAGGAAAGTATTGCAAAAGTGTCACGACTTCCGAGTGCAGAGCGGATGTGATCGCTGTGTGATATTTTCCCCTTCTGACCCAGACTGCCGCAGGGGGATAAGTACACTGGGGGGGGGGCGATCCACATCAAGCGCCTACACAACATCTGCAACATCAACGACGACGACGACAACGACGACAACAACAGATTGTTGTGTTTCTCGGGGCAACTCCTCAGCGCTGATGAGGAAGGTGGAGAGGAAGGTGGCTGAAGGACGTCCTCGATCCGTGACGCTAACGGTAACGGAGTTAGCCGTTCGCGCCGGGCATGAGAAACGCCGTTAAGTGTGTGTATGATTAGAATAAAATAATGGGCCCAGGTAGCGTCTCCCACCTCCTTCACTGCGTTGGCATTACAGTCTGCGCAAAATAAACAACGACATCGACCCTCTTTGAGCGAGGGCGGGAAGTATTTGATTTGGTTTCAATGATAATCAACGAGTCATTACTCAAGAGAGAGAATTGTTTCCCGGGACGGCAAAAAAAAAGGATCGCTTTGTCTGTCTGATTGTGTTGATTGCGACGTGTCCTTTAGGCAACTTTAACCGCGGCGCGTCGCAAAACGTGTAATCATCCGAACGGCGGAAACACTCCTACCTTGTCTGCCGACGCGAGATAAACTGTTTGTGAGCGGGGGGACGCGCCTCGCGTTACGGGAGGATCGTTTAGACGACGAGCTTCGGCGACGTACTTAAAATGTACAATCAAGAAAACAATAACTGTGAAAAAAAAATAAAAAGTCCAGTCTCCGAGCAGACACGTTGTGGGTGATGCTCGGTGATGAATCAAAGCATCGCCCGCAAAACCGAAGTGCGTAGGCCGCGGCGGTGGTTGTCTGCAGAAGCTATCGGGATTGGTTATTCTCCGACAGTAGGGCGGGCGACCCCCCCCCCCCCCCCCCGGCCCCCCGGCCCCGGAGCCTATGGTGGCTGATGGGCTGCGACGATCCAGGCTTCCCACACCGCTGGGAAGCCTGGAGAGAGGCCTGGCAGAGGCATATCACCGCCTGCCCGAGCCCGAGCCCACCCGCCCGCCCGTCCCTCCCATCCATACGTCCCTCTGCCTGGGCGCCGTCTCAACCCAGAGGCTACGTCGCATGCTAACAGATGCTACGCGCTTCCCAGCCGAATAACTTATCCTGATCAACAAGCCTCAGAGCCCCCGGCTAGGAGCGGCGGAGCGGTGTGGTGTGTG
The DNA here is from genome assembly GCA_002895965.2 of Coryphaenoides rupestris. NCBI lineage: Eukaryota > Metazoa > Chordata > Actinopteri > Gadiformes > Macrouridae > Coryphaenoides > Coryphaenoides rupestris. The sequence continues at coordinate 1,615 of PIJE02002904.1, read as the reverse complement.
TGTGTGTGTGTGTGTGTGTGTGTGTGTGTGTGTGTGTGTGGTGGTTGGGTGGAGGGAGGGGGGCGGGGGGGGTGCAGTCAGCTGATCATCAGCCCCCCCCTCCCCCGCAAACACATCCCACCTCCCCGATGAATGTGACAATTGTTGTTGTGTAATGGGGCAGATGGTACAGGTGTGTGTGTGTGTGCTTGCGTGTCTGTGTACTGTGTGTAATTGTGTTGATGTGCTGATGGGTGTGTGCGCGCGTGTCTGTATACTTGTGTGTACGTGTTGATGTGCTGATGGGTGTGTGCGCGCGTGTCTGTATACTTGTGTGTATGTGTTGATGTGCTGATGGGTGTGTGTGCGCGTGTGTGCGTGTGTGTGTATGTATGTCGATGTGCTGATGTGTGTGTGTGTATGTGTTGATGTGTGTGCATTTGTGTGTGTGTGTGTGTGTGTGTGTGTGTGTGTGTGCGTATGTGTATTTATTGATGTGCGGATGTGTGCGTGTGAGTAAGTGTCGGTGTGTGTGTGTGTGTGTGTGTGTGTGTGTGCGTGTGTGTGTGTGTGTGTGTGTGTGTGTGTGTGTGTGTGTGTGTGTGTGTGTGTGCGCGTGTGCGTGTGTGCACGGGGAGATCGGGATTGGACAGCAACTCTGCAGCGAAGTTGCCGCCTGCTGAAGTGAAAAAGTTGAGAAGTTTCTCCTTGTTATCCTGGACTCACTTTGGCACGCTGAGTACATTTCACACATTTCTAGTTCCTTTTTATATTCCCTAATAGCCTTGAATCCCTTAAATCAAAGCACATACTGCTGTGAGTGTGTGTGTGTGTGTGTGTGTGCGTGTGTGCGTGTGTGTGTGTGTGTGTGTAGATGGAATGCCAAGACCCCTCCTCATTATCAAAACCCCTCCACTCCGCTATCACACTTAATCCGTGGGTTTTTAATTACACCGTATTGATCAGGAACATCGGCACCCGCTCGCAATCTTGCCGGCCCGTGGCAATCAGGAGGCGGATGCAGCGGCGGCTGCGGGTAACTACTCGCCTCCCCCTCCCCCACCCTCCCCACGCCTTCCCCCTCCACCCCCCCCCCCCCACGTCCGTGCACCAACTCCTCATTCCACTAAACTACACGACAGCGATGTTCGGATAACAGGCCAGAGAGAGAGACGGGCAACTTTTCCCGCGCTGTTGTCTTCTCTCCTCCGCTACTCTCCGACATCTCATACTGTCGTCCTCTTCATCCCCCTCGACGCCTCGTGCCTTTGGTCGGACGGGTTGGATGAGTTATGTCTTCCCTTCTCTCTCTCTCTCTCTCTCTCTCTCTCTCTCTTCTCTCTCTCTCTCTCTGACAGCTGCTTTGAGTCCTCCTCCTCCTCCTCAGGCTCCTCCTCCTCCTCCTCCATCCTCTCCCTCTCTCCTCCTCCTCCATCCATCCCACATTACTGTCCGTCCTCGCCCTCTCCTCCTCCTCCCTCCCTCCTCCTCCCTCTCATCTCTCCTCCTCCTCCTCCTTCTCATTTAATGTAAGGGAGGACGGCACGGCGAAGGTGAAGTTGAAGTTGGCCCGGGTCGAGGGCGGAGGGGGAAAGTGCGGCCGGCTAACAGGCGCCGGGTGTAGCAGATTTCTGAA
>PIJE02002903.1:17061-43500 GCA_002895965.2 Coryphaenoides rupestris | reverse complement strand
CGTTTTTAGATCCTATTGTCCGTCACTTTTAATCGAATGATTCAGGCTCCGGCCACAGCCCACCACCGAACGGGCAATCCATGAGTGAGATGTGGCCCCTATAAACCAGGTTACGACCCCCCGCGCCCCTTAAAACAAACGCGTCTCCGTATTCATATTCGCCGTTTCGGTTTTTTTCCGTTGTGCCAAAGAGTGTCCCCCGTAAACCGTGACATTTATTAATGCATCCATTCGTTTCACAACGAGCGCCCGATGTTTCAGTCAATTACACGGTGAACGTGCGGCGACATTTTTGTTTGCGGGGGGGCCAGTGAACGATTGACACACTACACAACACACACACACACACACACACACACAATACTCTGGCACTTACATGGTAAAATGGTATTTACCCATGTGTGTAATGAACTTATTTTCACCCCCCCAACTTGAAATACTGATGGGACCTCCTTGGTGGAGGAAGAAACATTTCTCTCAGCGTGTCGTAGCGTTTACTATAATGGTTTTATGTCATCGCTGCACATTGCACATCAAATAATTAGATTTTGTCTAATAATGAGATTCCGAAAGGAGGTTAGGGGGGGTTGCGCGGCACCCGCGAGACAATTGTGTTCGTTCCGTGTTTTATTTAACCGTTCATTTATTTATGCCGGTGTACCATAGTGCGACGGGGGAACCTTTTTCACGGAGGTGTCGTCGTAGAGCGAAAACGGGTCTCTGCTACTGGTATGCACTGTACTGGTTTGTACCAGGGGCAGCACAGGTAGTAGACTTACCTTCACTGGTTTAGTCTACGATGAGCTCCCGGCTGACGTCGGGAAGCGGCAGAGTCGCTCTCCAGCTTCCCATGAGACTCAAGACACCACCTTAGATGTTCTTAGATGTTGGTAATGCACTCGGAATGGCACCTCTGCTCTTAGGCCTCTGCTCTTAGGCTAATAACCTTGCAATTATGAACGCTTGAAACCGGCTCTACTCTTATCTTTATGTACCACAGTGATATATTGCTGCCTCTCCTTCAACAAATGTACTCTTTGTAAGTCACTTTGGATAAAAGTGTCTGCCAAATGCCCTCAATGTAAATGTAAATGAAAATGTACCGGCAGACTTATCTTCACCAGTTTAGTCTACGACCTGTTTCTGCCCTGGTGCATACAAGGAGCGGACCCATCATGGGGTGCGACGCCAACGCTGCTTCTGTTAGATTACTGTAGGTCACAAGCAAACAGAACTGTGAGAAGATAAACTAAGCTTGTTGTTGATAATTATGTGAAATATCTGTTTCATTTCATCTTTTTGGTTTGTTTCATGTATGTTTTAATCAGGAAATTTGATTTGTTATACTTTTTTATATCTGATTTCAGTATGTGTAAAGGGACTGTGTTTCCACACACAGCGTGTTATTGTAGATGTGGAAACCTGTTGAGAACAGATGATGTAATGAATAATTTAAATAGAAATCTCTCTCTCTGTCTCTGTCTCTGTCTCTCTCTCTCTCTCTCTGTCTCTCTCTCTCTCTCAGCAGGTGGTGTCTGCGGTAGTAAAAGTTAGACTTTATTTTTCTCTGTAAAAAAAAAATTACATTCGAGGAAGAGGTAGCCGAAATGTTGAAGCTAAATACCGCCATTATTATTTTTGTAGTTTCAACATTGAATTATTCATATTTCCTGTTCTCGTGAGACGGCTTGGCCCGAGTCCCGTATATTCTATAGCTCCGAAAGTGATACAGAGTGATACAGAAATTTGGTTGGAATGGGACATTTCCATATCCCGTTTGTATGCTAAACGTTTTCATTACGAGTTAGTTTGGCAGCGAGTCCTGACACACTCTCACGAATGCCTTAATAAATGTAATTCCCAACTCCCAAATGTTACCTTGCCTTCACCTTAGTCCCCTTACCATTAGAATGAGTTTTATTTTATTTAATGCATGTTCAGTATTTACTATTCATTGATTTAGCGGACGCTTTTATCCAGAGACCTTTATCCCGAGACTTTTATCTGGCGAATTTAAATCCATCGAGCTGGAGCAAGGAACTCGAAGCTGGTAGGTAGGTTAGGGCCCATCTTGTTTGGGGATGCCTACGAGACAGACTGCTGACCTTGGGGATCGAACCCAGTGGCTTTCTGTTGGGGCGTGAACAATAATAATGACAACCCGGTCGTCGCCGACGCTGCAAAACACAAGGGGCTTCGTTGTGACAGTGAACACCGAACAAAGGACGTACAACTTCTCCTCCAACTCTCCAACAAAGTAAATTGTTCCGCATTTAGAAACAGAACATAGCAATTGTAACTCTGTCACTATCAGGTTTTTATCAACTTTTGAAATGACCGGTTATCTTTGTTTGCCGCTTCCTGGATTCCGATCCTAATATGTGAGCCACATGAATCCCGTTCGATCGAAGGCGTATTTCGTGAAAGGAAAGTCGTGTGGAGCGTACATTTCTCCTTTTAATTATTCAACTCCATTAGTAAAAACTCCAAAAAAAAGTCGACTGCACTCAAAAGCCCGTGGAGGTAGCCGTAATCACTTTATCAAGATTTTCTGCGGGGTGGGAAAAGTTTAATACATTTCTCTTCAAGCTCTCCTCCCCCTGATCCTGCCAACGTAGACAGCCTTTCACTTAATCTCTTTGATAGAATGTTTTGCACGGTCCAGGTAATTTGCCTTATTATTTCTCCCCTATTATTTAGCGTTTGAGCACCGAGTTGACATTCAACATGCATTGCTAGCATAGCCGCCGCCGCCCCCCCCCCCCCTCGCACCTCTCTCACGTTAGCTATGCAAGGGATGCTCCTCCCCCGCTGTCATTCTACCGCCGCCATGCTAAAAACTCGCCCACATTTTAAGAATGTTTGGCTGTTGGTCAGTTGGATGGATAAACGATTGACTAATCACTGATCGGTTGGCCGCATGTACAGTTTGTTGATTGTTGATTGATCGATCAAACACTTCGTCTCCGTGGATTCATTGATTAGCGGGTGGATTTATTCATCGAGTGATTGATATAAAATATGTATGTGGCCTGGTTCTGGTGCAGAACTTACTTCGGGAATGAATAATAAAGAGCGAAAGCCAAAATATTCTTGCTGCCTTATTTCTCACATTATATCAGTGTGTGTCACGATTTGAATTAGATCCCATGTCTGATTTCATTTTTATTAGTTTCAGTTTTCAGCCGAGAATATCTCATTCAAATTCCAATCCCGGCTTTCACCCGTTACCGTTGTAGTCCTTGAAATGGGAGTCGCTGCCGAGCTCGGCGAGATTCTGATCCCCAAATGGTGATTATCCCCCCAAACTGTCACCCCTCCAGCACATAACTCCACGTTCAGATGACACCCCAATCACACACACACACACACACACACACACACACACACACACACACACACAATCACCCCCCAATCACACACACACACACACCACACACGCACATTGTCACTTGCATTCACACACAGAAAGTCATGTACACACACACACACACACACACACACAAAGTCATTCACACACATATACACACACACACAGAGCGTCATTTCCACTCTCACACAGAAAGTCACGCACACACACAGCGTCACTCGCACACACACACACAGAAAGTCATGCACACACACACACACACACACATCACACACACAGACACACACACACGCGCACACACACACACACAGGTCACACACACACACACACACACACACACACACACACAGAAAGAAAGTGACGTGCACACACATATACACACATTCATTCACAGAAAGATACTTGCACACACAAACATATACACACACACACACACACACACACACACACGCACACACACAGAAAGCCACGCGCGCACACACATACACACAGCAAGTCCCTTACACTACACACACACACACACAGAATGAAATGTTCACACACACTTATATACACACCCCCCCCCCCCCCCCCCCCTACCACAACAACGCTCATCCTCTCCATCGTTGTCCTCGTTCTGTTCCGATCCCATTGTGAGAATTTGTGCCGCGTCGATTCGGTCGCATTTGTGCTGTGTCGACTTTTCTAAGCTCGCCGCTCATTCTGCTGTGTGTGTGTGTGTGTGTGTGTGCGTGCGCGCGTGTTTGTGTGCGTGTGTGTGTGCATGTCTGTCCGTCTTTTGCGACAACACATTTTTGTATTTTTTGTATTTTGTGTGGAAGTAAAAAACAAACAATAAATAAATAAAATAAAAGCAGGATGCAAAATTGAGAAGGATGCTAAATATACTCTTCTTTACGGGATTAGACAAAAAAAGCTGTCTTCAGTTGTTTTTTCTTCTCGTTTTTTTGGCGGGGAACGAGGGCCTGGACGTGGGTGCGATTTAAAAGCTATTTGTTAAACATCTAGCATGGAGGTTGAAACACAAGTAATGTGTGTACGTTTCATTTCACATCTCTAGATTATTATCTCTCTTCATTACCTGATTGCTTGAACCTGCTACCTGCTACCTGCTGCCTGCTACCTGCTACCTGCGACTTGCTAGCTTCTACTCCCTCCCTGCTCTAAAGCTACCTGCTACCTGCTACTCGCTAGCTTCTACCCCCTGCCTGCTCTAAAGCTACCTGCTACCTGCTACTTCCTAGCTTCTACCCCCTGCCTGCTCTAAAGCTACCTGCTACCTGCTACCCCCTCCCTGCTCTAAAGCTACCTGCTACTTGCTAGCTTCTACCCCCCCTGCTCTAAAGCTACCTGCTACCTGCTACTCGCTAGCTTCTACCCCCTGCCTGCTCTAAAGCTACCTGCTACCTGCTACTTCCTAGCTTCTACCCCCTGCCTGCTCTAAAGCTACCTGCTACCTGCTACCCCCTCCCTGCTCTAAAGCTGCCAGCTACCTCCTACTTGCTAGCTTCTTCCCCCTCCCTGCTCGAAAGCTATCTGCTACCTGCTCCCTGCTACCTGCTACTTGCTGGCTACTACCAATTACCTGCTCTCAGCTACCTGCTACCAGCTACCGGCTCCAGGTTTCTCCAGGGACACGCGCGGCAAAGCTAACTGGACTTTGAACTGCACTGAGGCTTTGACTCCCCGGTGTGTGTGTGTGTGTGTGTGTGTGTGTGTGTGTGTATGGGTGGGTGCCCCTGAAATGAACCTGAATGTTAATTACCCCTTTACCACCGCTCAGATACGCTAGCTGCCCCAAAACAAATGTGTTTCCACGGGCCTTACATGGACGGCGCAGTTCATCAGCGCTAAATAAACCCAGCGGTCTGTTAGGCGCCCTATCTTGCGCCGAGTCACGCGTTAAAATGCTCCGAGAATTCCCAAGGGTCCGATTAATAATTGTATACTTAAGTAATATCCATTATGTGTACACAGGTGGTACCTGGGTGTATTTATCGTCAAGTGATTTTGCTGACCTACGTCGAATTTATAGACTGATGTCACATATTGAACCGGAAGGAGTTGGCGTCGCCCCTCAAGGATGCAGTAGCTACAGCTACAGGCTGCGTACACGGGGAATCGAACCCGGAACCTTTCAGTTCCCCCGCTTTCATCACCCGAGCCGCCGCACTGTAGCTGTATGAAAAAGAATCAACACTGTCGATCACATGTTGTGTCGCCGTAGATCACACGTTATGTAGCCGTAGACCAAATGTTATGTAGTTGTAGACCACATGTTATGCAGACGTAGACCACATGTTATGTCGCCGAAGATCACATGTTATGTAGATGTAGACCACATGTTAATTAGTTGTAGACCACATGTTATGTAGATGTAGACCACATGTTATGTAGTTGTAGACTACATGTTATGTAGTTGTAGACTCACATGTTATGTAGCACGTAGATCACATGTTATGTAGATGTAGACCACATGTTAATTAGTTTTAGATCACATGTTATGTAGATGTAGACCACATGTTATGTAGTTGTAGACTACATGTTATGTAGATGTAGACCACATGTTATGTAGTTGTAGACTACATGTTATGTAGTTGTAGACCACATGTTATGTAGCCGTAGATCACGTGTTATGTAGATGTAGACCACATGTTATGTAGTTTTAGATCACATGTTATGTAGATGTAGACCACATGTTGTGTAGACGTAGATCACATGTGTAGACGTAGATCACATGTTATGTAGATGTAGACCACATGTTATGTAGTTGTAGACCACATGTTATGTAGATGTAGACCACATGTTATGTAGTTGTAGACTACATGTTATGTAGTTGTAGACTACATGTTATGTAGATGTAGACCACATGTTATGTAGTTGTAGACTACATGTTATGTAGTTGTAGACCACATGTTATGTAGCCGTAGATCACGTGTTATGTAGATGTAGACCACATGTTATGTAGCCGTAGATCACGTGTTATGTAGATGTAGACCACATGTTATGTAGTTTTAGATCACATGTTATGTAGATGTAGACCACATGTTGTGTAGACGTAGATCACATGTTGTGTAGTCGCAGATCACATGTGTAGACGTAGATCACATGTTATGTAGCCGTAGATCACGTGTTATGTAGATGTAGACCACATGTTATGTAGATGTAGACCACATGTTATGTAGTTGTAGATCACATGTTATGTAGATGTAGACCACATGTTATGTAGATGTAGACCACATGTTATGTAGATGTAGACCACATGTTATGTAGATGTAGACCACATGTTATGTAGATGTAGACCACATGTTATGTAGATGTAGACCACATGTTATGTAGTAGACCACATGTTATGTAGATGTAGACCACATGTTATGTAGTTATGTAGACCACATGTTATGTAGATGTAGACCACATGTTATGTAGTTGTAGACCACATGTTATGTAGATGTAGATCACGTGTTATGTAGATGTAGACCACATGTTATGTAGATGTAGACCACATGTTATGCAGACGTAGACCACATGTTATGTCGCCGTAGATCACATGTTGTGTAGCCGTAGACCAAATGTTACGTAGACGTAGATCACATGTTATGTAGTCGCAGATCACATGTTATGTAGATGTAGACCACATGTTATGTAGATGTAGACCACATGTTATGTAGATGTAGACCACATGTTATGTAGATGTAGACCACATGTTATGTAGATGTAGACCACATGTTATGTAGTCGCAGACCACATGTTATGTCGCCGTAGATCACATGTTATGTAGCCGTAGAGCACATCTTATATAGCCTTAGATCATATGTCTGGCCACCGTAAGGTTGCAGGTTTGATGCCCGGGCTCCGCCTAGCTAAGTGTCGACGTGTCCTTGATGAACACGATATATAAATGCAATCGATAATGCACCGTGTACGGAACAATCAGCAATTTCCAACCAAACACTGACCGACCGCCAGAGTTCAAGCCTCCCGAAGGAGTTTGTGCGTGTGTGTGTGGTTGTGTGTCTGTGTGTGTGTCTGTGTCTGTGGGGCAAAGATACACATGAAGTGGGGGAGAAAAAAACCCCAAAAAGCATGACCCCAGCCATATAAGAGCCAAGGATATGAGTGGTCGAACACTCATAAAATAAAATAAAATAAAATACAAATAAATAAATAACGTGACAAAAAAAATGGCTGATGTTTACAGTATCTGAGGAGGACGCTTAGGACCGGAGGGAAAGGACTTCACCTCTTGCTGATGTGCTTTCGTGTCCCGATAAACCGCTGGCTTCGTGAATCATTTGTAATCATATTCTATTTCTTTTTTTTCTCCGGTTTCAGTTGATATGAGAAGAGACCCAACAACAACCACACTAATGACAACAACAACACCAACAACAACAACGAATGCATAACTAGTACGGTAATAAAAATCGACTTCAAGCGTATCCTCTTCAAGGCGTGCTAAACCGACAAACTCATTTTTAATGCACGCTTCTCTCACACACATTCTCATTTTTTTTATATCCAGGTGTTTGCGAGGACAGGAAAAGATTATTTAAATCACCTCAAAAAAACATGCTCGCCGAGAGAAATAGAACAAGTTAGCATTTAGAAATACATATGAATGATAAATGGCCACTAATGGCCAGGGTCAAACGGGTATTCAATAATGATTTATAACGTTAATTACAAATTGTGGCACACAAGTGTTTTTTTGCTCGGTTTAACATTGCAACAAAGTCGAAAAATTCTGTTTTGTTTTTCGTTTTAGTTTTATTTTTTCGGTTTGGGTGAGAAATAGCCGCTAGTTGTTTACTCTACTCAACATTGAATAAAGTTAAATAAATAAATAATGAAAAAAACTGTAAGAATTCCTTACAGTTGTGTTTACTATAGGCAAGCCTCACTATCGCAACATTACAACCTCAGAACTTTCATGTATGACGAATACACCGACTGTATTCCATTAAAACGAAGACAAAGTCCCCCGGCAGTCGAAGGCCCCAGCTGCTGGTTGCTATGAATACAATGCAAATATAAACATTTGGGGTTTTTTTGCCCGTACAAAAACATATAGAAAAAACCCTGTAGCTCTTGTAGCTCACTCCACTCACACACAACCCACTTACTTACTTACTTACATCGAATTACATCACACTGATTCACAAAACAAGAAATAAATTAATTGTTGAACTGTGGTGGAAGTCAATGTCAGATCTCGGTTGTGTGTGTGTGTGTGTGTGTGTGTGTGTGTGTGTGTGTGTGTGTTGTGTGTGTGTGTGTGTGGTGTGTGTGGGGTGTGTGTGTGTGTGTGTGTGTGTTGTGTGTGTGCGTGGTGTCATGTGGTGTAACTGCCTGCATGTCACATACATGTGATAATGTGTGTGTGGTGTGTGTGGCTGGCATGTGTATGTATGTGCATATGTGTAGTACTGTGTGTGTGTGTGTGTGTGTGTGTGTGTGTCTGGGCTAGCATGTGTGTGTATATGCACATGAATGTGCACGTGCCTATTAGTGTAAATACGTTTCAATGCATCTGCATAATTCTTTGGGCTTGCATGTCAATGTATGTGCACATGAGAGTGTGTGCCTACATATCATCTCCATGTGTGTGATGTATGTGTGGACTGACATGTATGCGTACGTACTGTATGTGCACACGCATGGTCGCACAAGTGTTTCCACGCGTGGATGTGTGTGGGCTTGCTCGTGTGTGTGCATGTGTGTGTGTGTGTGTGTGTGTGTTTGTGTGTGTGGTTGTGTGTTTGTGTGTGCAGGGATTAGGTTGACTTTGACAGCCAAAGGGCTGCAAGTGTCTTCTAATAGAAATGAGCATGTCCTAATTACATGACAGTTCCACTCAGGTCAAACACACACAGGGATGGAGGGTCAAAAAAAAAGAGAAATGAGTGTGTGTGTGTGTGTGTGTGTGTGTATGTGTGTGTGTATGTGTGAGAAAGACACACCAGGCCAGACGTCGTTACGCTGTCCTTTCTTATCGCCGCCATCTTCTAATTTGCTAACTGTAATCACCCGGACCCTCTGGACGACAGCGGCGGTCTGAGTGTGTTATTAACCCACCAGGGCCAGGGGGGCGGGGCCAGGGGCGGGAGGTATTTTGCCTAATAATAACATTTCTCTTCATGGGGGGGGGGGGGGGGGGGGGGGGGGGGGGGGGGGGGGGGGGGGGGGGGGGGGTCACACACACACACACACACCACACACACCACACACAAGCAGAATTACATTATGGCTTATTTGGAGGCCAAGGGGGCAGCGCGGCGGCGATCCATCAACAGTCTGAGGTGCGGACACTGCATCGCCTCAGGTGGGGGGGGTGGCTGGATGATATGAGATGTGCAAGCACATGCACATACACACACACATACAGTATGTACTCACACGTTACATCATGCACATCATGCACAAATGCGCACACATCTGGTGCTTAGACAGCACAAGCACGCACACACACACACACACACACACACAATAATCCCACACATGCACACACACACACACACACACACACACACACACACACCACAATCCACACACACACACACACACACACACACACACACACACACACACACAGACAACACACCAACAAGCAGTTGGGCAATATGCATTTTTACAAACCGATAAAAGGTCTCCCCGAAAACATTGTCATTTACGGTTCAATCGTCAAAGAAAAGCAATTAGTTTGTTAGTTTGTTTATTCATTTCGGAAGGGACAATGCACATTAATTAACATGATGTAATCATCATGTAAATATGCCAGATTTAGCCATACAGACTATTTCTCATCTTCAGCCGCTGGCAATTTCTATCGTTGAGCGTGAACACATCTTCTATCATTTGTTCCCAACGTGCCATAAGCTGCTACCGCTCTCTCCTGCCACCAGGGGGAAGCAATCGTCTGCAAGTCACTTTTTTTTCGGCCATCTTGTTTCATAACATATTAAACCCATTAGCCAATCGGTACGAAGCTGCATGTTTGTGTGATAGACTCGCGATGAATTATGACCTTCATAAGCTTGCTATTCATAACTTTGTATTAGCAGGCGAAGCGAGGCCCTACAAGCCGAAAGGAATTGTTAAATCAGCATCATATCTGGCTAGCTGTTGCCTCAAACGGGAGGATGTTGACAAGCAAGAGACGGAGCGACGTAGCCAGCCAGTTTGTGAACCTGCAATCGCGTTGTATTTAGTGTTTTGTCTCCATATTCTGCATGTATGCCAATGAACGTTGAGACGTAATTCTACCTTGCTCATTCGCGCTCATCTTGCCCGCCTTTAAAGGCTGTGGAGCAAGAAAGAAATCTGCGCTATAAGGCTATTTATGTCGCTTAAGCTTTGCGCACACATCGACGAAGGCAAATTTTGGGGAAAAGAAAACCATGAGAATTCGACCTGGAATTCAATTGAGGAATTCAAACCCAACAAATCGATTTCAATCTATACTACAATCTATAAGGTCACGCGTTAATTTTGCCTTTATTCGCTGATGCACGCAACATTCGAAAATAAAGCAGGTTTTCTGACCAAATCTTATTCTACTCTGAATGTCAGATATTCGTCATTCACATACGGGGCGGTCCGATTTTTTATTAAAGGGGACATTTTGCCCACAGGTGTGAGTGTGATTAGCCATTGCAAGCCAGGTCACAATTGCCATGTGACTACCGTCGAGTGACATCACAAGTGGGAATGTCCACCGAGATGTATGCTGACTAGATCAGTTTACCTGTCGGTACAGTCCACTGGGTAAGCTGGTAGACTGATCTAGTCAACATACTGTTATGTCCTAGGTGGACATTACCCATGTGATGTCACTAGACGGTCGTCTAGTTCTACTGTTCTGTTGGTAAACCGCCCGACAGGTTGACACACACAAACACACACACACACAACACACACACACACACATCCACACATTTGGACCTATTTGGTTAGTGTGTGTGTGTGTGACACACATACACACACACACACACACACACACACACACACACACACACACACTCAATTGCCCCTTTGGAGACAAATACAGTTCAACTTGACTTGACACACACGCGCACACACACACACACACACACACACACACACTGTGTGTGTGTGTGACACACACACACACACACACACACACACACACACACACACACACACACACACACACACACACACACACACACACACACACACACACACACACACATTGCCTGTCCAGGTCAGAGTGAAGGGTAACCCGATTAGGCTGAATATGGCAATATTTAATGTTAATAGGACCCCGACCTCTCCGGAGGAAATACAAATTTAAACGCATATTTATGATTCATTGTATTTTTTTTAACCACCGCCGCCCGACCCTGACCTGATTTGCATTGTGTTATTATATATATATTTAAAAAATTTAAGTTACATTGGCAGCACAAAATTGATTTAGTCAGCTCAAGCGTGGAGATAAGTGTTATTTTTCATGATAGCAGAGATTCTTACATTTCTAATCTGCTGACAGGACAAGCCTCGCTTCAAACTTAAGCCCAAAGTTTAGCGGAAAAAACTTTTTGAGGAAATACGTGGGGGCACCTAAAATCCTTTCAAACACTATTTTTTTCTTATCTTTTACAAAATGTAAGAAAAACAGTATATATATATTAATCAGTTATTGTAGAGTGAAAACAAGTCAGTAAAAAACACAAATAAATGATTTAATTGAAACGTATATGTGTATGGCATAAACCAATGACAAGTAAATACCGGAACCAGGCTAAAGTTACTCCCGTCCGTTCACGCTGTATGCTTGAACAGCACACATTTGGAAAGGTGTTGCCATGGCGATGTGCCGCAGGTCGGGGAGTTTTTTTTATGTGTATTTGTCTGATTTTGACATGAAGTGGCGGCGCGAGAGGCCCCCCCAAACAAGTTCTGCCACCATTTTAACAAACGTTACCCCCGCGTTCGTCTCAGTCAAAGTGTCAATGACTGCTGTCGGTCGCAAACTGTTCGCTGTTGGTTTCGTTTAGCTTTTTTTTGCCGGCGATTAACGTTGAGTGTTATTCCAAGATGCACAAAATAAGTGTTGCCTGCGGATACATTTGAGACACACACACACACGCGCACGCACACGCACATGCTAGTAGTAGACAAGAGGGAAAATATGAAAATGGGAATCAATGGTCATGGGAAATATGATAGATCTCAGGAAATTGCTGTGAAAACAATGTACTGGATTTATTCTCAGGAAGCTATCAAACCTATCAAACCGAACCTGTCCCATCCTTAGAGGAGAATGAGTCACGTAACTTGACAACTGTATCCCGACATCAAGCTTCCAGTTGGCCAGACACCCGCTCTCTACCTCCTGAGTATGTATCTCACAGCTTATCGTTACCTTTAACTATTTACTTTTCGCCATATTTTATGAAAGACAATCCAAACTGTGGCGGACTGTAGCGTCAGGACAGAGAGAGGCACCGGAGGAAAAAGAAGAGTTTGTTTCCAAAAATCCTACTTTCGTTTGTAGTCCAGCAGCAGCCAAGGTCCGCCCCCTAGTGGCCAGTCATCACTCAATGCTGCTTTTCGAAAAACTCCACATGGGTACCGTCATCGTCAATGAAGTTGTTATTCAACCTTGGCAAAATCCCGGGTTCCCTCTTGTGGTGAATCCCCGCTGCCCGGCCGAGAGTTAACAGACTAAAGAGTCGTGACGGTCGGCATTTTGCCGCTTCAGAGGACCTTCTGAAAGTGTGTTGTGAGTGTGAATGTCAACCGGCGTGTGAAAGTTTAAGGTCAAGCATCTGAGCGCCATTTCATTCTCCTTCTGAATATCTTAGCATTAACTGTCACCAGCTAGCTTGGAATGCGCAAACATTGTCAATCAATTTCGAGTGACGTACGACACATAAATAAATAAATTGTTTTGGAGACTCCTCGTGTGGGTGGGGTACTGATGATCCATGCTGTTTAGGTTTCAGTTTTTCATGTTAAATACGACTATTTACGAAAATAGTAAATAGTGTATGTGTTTACATTTGAAAGTATGGGCGTCATGCTAATTTTTGTTTCCCTGTGATCAATAAATAAGTGTGTTGTGGGGTGTGTGTGTGTGTGTGTGTGTGTGTGTGTGGGGAGTGGCGGCAGTAGCTCAGGAGGTAAGAGCGGTTGTCTGGCAACAGGAAGGTTGCTGAGTTCGATCCCCGGGCTCCGCCTCCTAGCTAAGTGTCGAGGTGTCCCTGAGCAAGACGCCACCTAACCCTAACTGCTCCTGACGTGTTGGTTGTTACCTTGCATGGTTGACACCGCCGTCGGTGTATGAATGGGTGAATGTGAGGCAATACTGTAAAGCACTTTGGATAAAAGCGATATATAAATGCAATCCGTTTATCAATACATCATGGCTACACCGTCATCCTCTAACAACCCGACAAACCGCCACGGCCCGACTGCTCAGACACAGCAGGTGTCCATTGACGAATGCGCACGTCTGTGTGTGCACTAATACATTAGTGCTAGTTAATAAATGTTTTGTCTGTCGGCATGTTGAACCACGCATGGCAAAAAGGGGCGTACGTCTTTGTCGGTGTGTATGGCCAAGAGGAGGGAAAAAGAGGAGAAATAAATCCGGTCTACGCACGCACACACGCACGCACGCACACACGCACACGCACACACACACACACACATGCTTGACTCTTGCTGGGCTGACATGTCACCTGCAATCTCCATCCACTGCCAGCTGATGGCCTGTCTGCTCGACTTACGCAACGTTCCTGGGATGTGAACTGCTCCGGTCTCCCCCCCCCCCGCTCCCGCCTCTCCTCCACTCCCCTCCTGCTCTCTCTCTCCCTCTCCCTCCCTCTCCATCTCCCACTCTCGACTGCCTCTCTTGCACTATCACTCTTGCCGTTTCACCCTCTCTCGCTCTCTCTTTCCCCCCTCTCACCCCTCCCTCCCTTCCTCACCATCCCCACTCTCTCTCTCTCTCTCTCTCTCTCTCTCTCCTCCTCTCTTCTCCTTCTCTCTCTCTCTCTCTCTCTCTCTATCCAAACTCTCTCGGTGTTACTCGCGCCTCCCCCGCTCCCTCTCGCACTCGCTCTGTTTTTGCTGTTCCACCGCCCCTCTCTCTCCCCAACTCTCTCATTTAAATGAGAGAGTCGGAGAGAAAGAGAGAGAGCAATATTGCCCACTCTCTCTCTCTCTCACACACACTCTCTTCATCTCTCACTCCCCCCACACCCTCCACCTCCCTCTACCTCTCCATGCCTTGCACTCCCCTAGCAGATATAACTTTCTAGTAATACACTAAATAAATAGTCTCAATGAAATAAGCTGCACAGGAAAGCCTTTTTTTTTTTTCGATACTCAGGTGGGGATTCAATACTTTAAAGACAAATGAAAAGCACTGAGTATTTTCTAAGTCTAGTAAATAGCCTTCAAAACCAGGGAAAGACCAAACTAACGACAAACTCTACGGCGATATCTGGTCTCATATCACGATGTGGATATTTATCAGTCGTGAATATAACGCCTCGCCTGTCGCCCTGTCGTACACCAGCCAGCCAGCCAGCCAGCCAGGAGATAGAGCCAGACAGACAGACAGCCAGCCAGAGCTAGCCAGGGCCTGCTCTTCAGGGGGTCCGTCGGCCAGATGAGGATCTCGGGGGGGGGGCCGTAATGGACAGACGATCCCCTGACTTTTACACGCTGATGCTAATGGCTTCCAACAGCTCGGGGGCGACGAGGCGTCCCGGCGGGTCGCCGACGTTTATGAAATTATTATTTTGTTTTTGTTTCTCCCCCGATTCGAATGGAGATTAGTGACAGGTACTGAAAGGTGTATATACAGCATATATATAAAAGAGATGGGGGAGGGGGGTGGGGGGGAGGAGGAAAGGGGGAGCAAATGGTGACAGAGAAAAATATAGAGTAGAGAGAATGTAGTGAGAGTTGAAGAGTGGAGAGAAATAGTGTGGAGAGAGAGAGAGAGAGAGAGAGATGAGAGAGAGAGAGAGAGAGGGGGGGGGGAGAGAGGGAGAGAGCGAAAGAGCTCCCCATCGAGATTACATTGAGTGGAATATTGGGGTGAGAAAAAAGCCAAATAAATATTAAATTCCCAAAAATTCACATGGCTAAATAAGCTAAAATATGCTAGTTATGCTGCTGGGAAAATAATGAAATGAATCACATGATAATCACAGATTTGTTCATTGAAAAACAAATGCAATGTCTGAATGTGTCCTGAAATATCAATGTGTTGTGCACAAAGTGAAACAAAACGCGTATTATTTTATGCAGCTAGCCTAGCTAACCATGTGTCTTCGTAAAAAGAAAAAAAAAAAATCAGTTAATTTGCCTCCGAACAAAACGAAGCACAACACACCGTTTCCTTAGAAAACCGGTTAATGGTCTCCGTAAACCGGATCATTATATCATCCGACGGCGGGCCTCCCTCTGTGGCTTCCATCCTCCAGGCGGGGGGGAAACAAAAAGTCTTCATCATCATCCTCATCCTTTCGTCATTATCCTAGCGCCTATTGTTCCGACGTTCTATCGAGGGAACCGTGAGTTCTGTGGGGGTACACACACACACACACACACACACACACACGCCTCTGTTCCGTGTCAGGATTTACTGCCGCTAATCCATATTTACCCCCGGTGCAATTCACGTTGTTGCGGTGCCGAAACGAATGCCTAATGAGCGCCCGGGCTAAATGGGTACGTTTATGGATATGGCTTCCCGATAATGCCCATTGGCTGGCTGGCTGGCTGGCTGGCTGGCTGGCTGGCTAGCTGGCAGGGTTGATGTAGTAACTCGGGCGCCATGTCTCGTCGATGTCTCCCGGAGATAATGGTGCGTTTCCATGGCGACGTGCCGTTGACCGCCGCCTGGCTTAAAACAACAACAAACGATTTGTTTTTATGTTTCGCGTGTATGCGTGTATGCGTGACGCGACGCGCGATGGCGTCGGCCGCGCGGAAAGCGTTCCGGTTGCTGGCGGGGGAATGACTGCGCGGCGGATAACGTCAGCAGTATGTCAACAAAACTGCCGAGAACGTCGAGAAAGTTGACGCGGGCTCGCCGTCGTCGGTCCGGCTGACGAGGCTAAAGTCGGACGTTAGCAACAGCTGAGCGGACGTGTGAGTGTGAGGCGACACATTTCTTTCTTTTTCTCTCCCGCTCTTTTCCTCGCCACAGGCATCGGCTGGACCACGTTGCCAGGAATGTAACCTTGGCAACTATGACAGAATAATAAAACAAAACAAAAACCAAAACATCCCCATAATATTGACGGAGACGATTTAGGAAGAAAAAGGGAGGGTAGCTAAACCCAAGCAAAAAACTGTAATTTATGTTCTTAACAGAGATGATATTCTCATGTAATTAGCTTTTAGCTAACTCTGGTACAGCTAAGAAGCAGTACACTGTCCCTGTCAAATAAACAAATGAATAAATAAATGTGCCTTAAAAATAGACTTTCATCTGTGCTCATTAGCATTATAACACTTTATTATTTACGACTATTATTATTTATTATTTATTATGGATTAAATGATACAAATGATTACATTATTTAAATGACAGTGAATGAATAATTATTGTTAATTTGTCTATTCAGTATAATTTACATATTATTATGATTATTATTAAACCCTACCTGCTCATTAATAACATGCATCTGCATCTAGAGTTTCCCCTCCAAGTCACTTCGCCCTAAAACGAGTGGAAAGACAAGCGAATCAACACTAAGTGATAATTTTCTCTCTCTCTCTCTCTTCCTCTCTCTTCTCTCTCTCTCTCTCTCTTCTCTCTCTCTCTCTCTCTCTCTCTCTCTCTCTCTCTCTCTCTCTCTCTCTCTCTCTCTCTCTCTCTCTCTCTCTCTCTCTCTCTTCCTCTCTCATCTCACATCCCCCCCCCCCCCACCCCCATAAAAAAACTAAGTTACATTTGGCACCCAGCGATATCCAAGAAAGTGCCGTCCTCCGTGTGTGTGGCTGCTGTATCTTACCAGCCGTCCTTGGTCCACTCTAGTGGGGGGCTCCACTGGGCGACGGGCCCTCTTTCACAAGCTGCACGCAAGTCCCTCAGGATCTCCAGAGAGAGAGAGAGAGAGAGAGAGGAGAGGGAGCTAGCGAGCGAGAGAGAGATAATACGATTGTATGAAACCTCTTTTATTCCTCCTTGTCGTGGCCCTCGCCCGCTCCTCGTTCTATTCAGAGCTGAAGTGTGCACACACATGCGGACACACACAGTCACACACACGCACACACACACACACACGCACACACGCACACACACACACACACACGCACACACACAGACGACAACAACATCAACAACAACGCACTCCAGTGCATTCCCAGACATGCCCTCTCCCGCTCTCTCTCCAGCTCGCTGTTATCTACACGATAACGAAGGACACGGCCAATGCGGGTTTACAACCGCTGTTTCAACACGAGCCTGTCGGTCCGAAGAACCTCCGGTGACGATGAAAGCTCGGAGAATCCACAGAGAGGAGGAGAGGAGAGGAGACGAGGAAAGGAGAGGAGGCGAGAGGAGGGGCTGCCGGATTTCCCGGCGGACGTATTGGAGCCTTGTGACGCCGGGGATCACGTGACCGCAAGGTGAACGACACCGGGGGGGTTTTGTGTCGAGAGAACAGTGTAAATAAGCCACGGTGCATTATCGATTGCATTTATATATCGTGTTCATCAAGGACACGTCGACACTTAGCTAGGCGGAGCCCGGGCATCAAACCTGCAACCTTACCGTGGCCAGACATATGATCTAAGGCTATATAAGATGTGCTCTACGGCTACATAACATGTGATCTACGGCGACATAACATGTGGTCTGCGACTACACAACATGTGGTCTACATCTACATAACATGTGGTCTACATCTACATAACATGTGGTCTACATCTACACAACATGTGTCTACTCATAACATGTGGTCTACATCTGCATAACATGTGGTCTACTACATAACATGTGGTCTACAACTACATAACATGTGGTCTACATCTACATAACATGTGGTCTACATCTACATAACATGTGGTCTACGTCTACATAACATGTGGTCTACATCTACATAACATGTGGTCTACAACTACATAACATGTGGTCTACATCTACATAACATGTGGTCTACATCTACATAACATGTGGTCTACATCTACATAACATGTGGTCTACATCTACATAACATGTGGTCTACATCTACATAACATGTGGTCTACATCTACATAACATGTGGTCTACATCTACATAACATGTGGTCTACATCTACATAACATGTGGTCTACATCTACATAACATGTGGTCTACAACTACATAACATGTGGTCTACAACTACATAACATGTGGTCTACATCTACATAACATGTGGTCTACATCTACATAACATGTGGTCTACGTCTACATAACATGTGGTCTACATCTACATAACATGTGGTCTACAACTACATAACATGTGGTCTACATCTACATAACATGTGGTCTACATCTACATAACATGTGGTCTACATCTACATAACATGTGGTCTACAACTACATAACATGTGGTCTACATCTACATAACATGTGGTCTACATCTACATAACATGTGGTCTACAACTACATAACATTGTGGGTCTACATCTACCATAACATTTGGTCTACGGCTACATAACGTTGTGATCTACGGCGACACAACATGTGATCGACAGTGTTGATTCTTTTTCATACGCATACAGTGCGGCGGCTCGGGTGGAAGAAAGCGGGGGAACTGAAAGGTTCCGGGTTCGATTCCCAGTGTACCCGCCTGTAGCTGTAGCTACTGCATCCTTGAGGGGCGACGCCAACTCCTTCGGTTCAATATGTGACATCAGTCTATAAATTCGACGTAGGTCAGCAAAATCACTTGACGATAAATACACCCAGGTACCACCTGTGTACACATAATGGATATTACTTAAGTATACATAATTAATCGGACCCCTTGGGAATTCTCGGAGCATTTTAACGCGTGACTCGCGCAAGATAGGGCGCCTAACAGAACCGCTGGGTTTATTTAGCGCTGATAAACTGCGCCGTCCATGTAAGGCCGTGGAAACACATTTGTTTTGGGGCAGCTAGCGTATCTGAGCGGTGGTAAAGGGGTAATTAACATTCAGGTTCATTTCAGGGGCACCCACCCATACACACACACACACACACACACACACACCGGGGAGTCAAAGCCTCAGTGCAGTTCAGAGTCCAGTTAGCTTTGCCGCGCGTGTCCCTGGAGAAACCTGGAGCAGGTAGCTGGTAGCTGAGAGCAGGTAATTGGTAGTAGCCAGCAAGGTTAGCAGGTAGCAGGGAGAGGTAGCAGAGCAGGTAGCTTTAGAAGCAGGGAGGGGGTAGCAGCAGTAGCAGGTAGCTTTAGAGCAGGCAGGGGGTAGAAGCTAGGAAGTAGCAGGTAGCAGGTAGCTTTAGAGCAGGCAGGGGGTAGAAGCTAGCAAGTAGCAGGTAGCAGGTAGCTTTAGAGCAGGCAGGGGGTAGAAGCTAGCAAGTAGCAGGTAGCTTTAGAGCAGGCAGGGGGTAGAAGCTAGGAAGTAGCAGGTAGCAGGTAGCTTTAGAGCAGGCAGGGGGTAGAAGCTAGGAAGTAGCAGGTAGCAGGTAGCTTTAGAGCAGGCAGGGGGTAGAAGCTAGGAAGTAGCAGGTAGCAGGTAGCTTTAGAGCAGGCAGGGGGTAGAAGCTAGCGAGTAGCAGGTAGCAGGTAGCTTTAGAGCAGGGAGGGGGTAGAAGCTAGGAAGTAGCAGGTAGCAGGCAGCAGGTAGCAGGTAGCAGGTATCAACGAGCAAGTAGCAGGCAGCTAATAGCAGCTAGCAGGTAGCGAGAAGCAAGTAGCAGGCAGCTAATAGCAGCTAGCAAGTAGCAGGAAGGGGGACGCTAATAGCGGACTAGCAAGTAGCATGTAGATAATAGCAAGTAGGTAGCTTATAGAAACTATTAAGTCGACTATTAAGGTGGTCGGCGTTACACTATATTACACTCCACCACATTTTCTTACTCATGCACATGAAACATTACACAGAACATATCGATTATTTATTCTTTTATAGTTGATCTGTTTGTTCTTGTTTGCTGCTCTTGAAAAAGTGAGATTTTTCTATATTTTTTTCTAAGCCTCAGCTCAGGTAATGAAGAGAGATAATAATCTAGAGATGTGAAATGAAACGTACACACATTACTTGTGTTTCAACCTCCATGCTAGATGTTTAACAAATAGCTTTTAAATCGCACCCACGTCCAGGCCCTCGTTCCCCGCCAAAAAAACGAGAAGAAAAAACAACTGAAGACAGCTTTTTTTGTCTAATCCCGGAAAGAGAGTATATTTAGCATCCTTACATGGCCTCAATTTTGCATCCTGCTTTTATTTTATTTATTTATTGTTTGTTTTTTACTTCCACACAAAATACAAAAAATACAAAAATGTGTTGTCGCAAAAGACGGACAGACATGCACACACACACACACACACACACGCTGCGCACGCGCGCACGCACACACACACACAGCAGAATGAGCGGCGAGCTTAGAAAAGTCGACACAGCACAAATGCGACCGAATCGACGCGGCACAAATTCTCACAATGGGATCGGAACAGAACGAGGACAACGATGGAGAGATGAGCGTTGTTGTGGTAGGGGGGGGGGGGGGGGGGGGGGGGTGGGACTTGAACTGACACTGCTTGTTTGGAGTCAGTCCAGGTCTCTAGATGGTTCCACAGCGGCATCGACGGACTCTTGTTGACTGAGGTGGTACATGGAGGGGCCATGGTCCAGTGTGGGGTGAGTGCGAGTGATGTTCTGTCTGTGTGTGTGTGTGTGTGTGTGTGTGTGTGTGTGTGCACGTGACTTTCTGTGTGTGTGTGTGTGTATAAGTGTGTGTGAACATTTCATTCTGTGTGTGTGTGTGTGTAGTGTAAGGGACTTGCTGTGTGTATGTGTGTGCGCGCGTGGCTTTCTGTGTGTGTGCGTGTGTGTGTGTGTGTGTGTGTGTGTGTGTATATGTTTGTGTGTGCAAGTATCTTTCTGTGAATGAATGTGTGTATATGTGTGTGCATGTCACTTTCTGTCTGTGTGTGTGTGTGTGTGTGTGTGTGGTGAGTGACTTTTTGTGTGTGTGTGTAAGTGTGCATGACTTTCTGTGTGTGTGTGCGAGTGACGCTGTGTGTGTGCGTGACTTTCTGTGTGAGAGTGGAAATGACGCTCTGTGTGTGTGTGTATATGTGTGTGAATGACTGTGTGTGTGTGTGTGTGCATGACTTTCTGTGTGTGAATGCAAGTGACAATGTGCGTGTGTGTGTGTGTGTGTGTGTGTGTGTCTCTGTGCATGTGTGAATGTGCGTGTGTGGTGTGTGTGTGTGTGTGATTGGGGTGTCATCTGAACGTGGAGTTATGTGCTGGAGGGGTGACAGTTTGGGGGGATAATCACCATTTGGGGATCAGAATCTCGCCGAGCTCGGCAGCGACTCCCATTTCAAGGACTACAACGGTAACGGGTGAAAGCCGGGATTGGAATTTGAAAGATATTCTCGGCTGAAAACTGAAACTAATAAAAATGAAATCAGACATGGGATCTAATTCAAATCGTGACACACACTGATATAATGTGAGAAATAAGGCAGCAAGAATATGTTGGCTTTCGCTCTTTATTATTCATTCCCGAAGTAAGTTCTGCACCAGAACCAGGCCACATACATATTTTACATCAATCACTCAATGAATAAATCCACCCGCTAATCAATGAATCCACGGAGACGAAGTGTTTGATCGATCAATCAACAATCAACAAACTGTACATGCGGCCAACCGATCAGTGATTAGTCAATCGTTTATCCAACCAACTGACCAACAGCCAAACATTCTTAAAATGTGGGCGAGTTTTTAGCATCCCTTGCATAGCTAACGTGAGAGAGGTGCGACGGGGGGGGGGGGGCGGCGGCGGCTATGCTAGCAATGCATGTTGAATGTCAACTCGGTGCTCAAACGCTAAATAATAGGGGAGAAATAATAAGGCAAATTACCTGGACCGTGCAAAACATTCTATCAAAGAGATTAAGTGAAAGGCTGTCTACGTTGGCAGGATCAGGGGGAGGAGAGCTTGAAGAGAAATGTATTAAACTTTTCCCACCCCGCAGAAAATCTTGATAAAGTGATTACGGCTACCTCCACGGGCTTTTGAGTACAGTCGACTTTTTTTTTGGAGTTTTTACTAATGGAGTTGAATAATTAAAAGGAGAAATGTACGCTCCACACGACTTTCCTTTCACGAAATACGCCTTCGATC
Organism: Coryphaenoides rupestris; assembly: GCA_002895965.2. Taxonomy (NCBI): domain Eukaryota; kingdom Metazoa; phylum Chordata; class Actinopteri; order Gadiformes; family Macrouridae; genus Coryphaenoides; species Coryphaenoides rupestris. Next base: position 20,809 of record PIJE02002903.1, on the reverse strand, counting down.
GAACGGGAGTCATGCGGCTCACATATTAGGATCGGAATCCAGGAATCCAGGAAGCGGCAAACAAAGATAACCGGTCATTTCAAAAGTTGATAAAAACCTGATAGTGACAGAGTTACAATTGCTATGTTCCGTTTCTAAATGTGGAACAATTTACTTTGTTGGAGGAGAAGTTGTACGTCCTTTGTTCGGTGTTCACTGTCACAACGAAGCCCCTTGTGTTTTGCAGCGTCGGCGACGACCAGGTTGTCATTATTATTGTTCACGCCCAACAGAGAGCCACTGGGTTCGATCCCCAAGGTCAGCAGTCTATCTAGTAGGCATCCCCAAACAAGATGGGCCCTAACCTACCTACCAGCTTTGAGTTCCTTGCTCCAGCTCGATGGATTTAAATTCGCCAGATAAAAGTCTCGGGATAAAGGTCTCTGGATAAAAGCGTCCGCTAAATCAATGAATAGTAAATACAGAACATGCATTAAATAAAATAAAACTCATTCTAATGGTAAGGGGACTAAGGTGAAGGTAACATTTGGGAGTTGGGAATTACATTTATTAAGGCATTCGTGAGAGTGTGTCAGGACTCGCTGCCAAACTAACTCGTAATGAAAACGTTTAGCATACAAACGGGATATGGAAATGTCCCATTCCAACCAAATTTCTGTATCACTCTGTATCACTTTTGGAGCTATAGAATATACGGGACTCGGGCCAAGCCGTCTCACGAGAACAGGAAATATGAATAATTCAATGTTGAAACTACAAAAATAATAATGGCGGTATTTAGCTTCAACATTTCGGCTACCTCTTCCTCGAATGTAATTTTTTTTTACAGAGAAAAATAAAGTCTAACTTTTACTACCGCAGACACCACCTGCTGAGAGAGAGAGAGAGAGAAAGAGAGAGAGAGAGACAGAGACAGAGAGAGAGATTTCTATTTAAATTATTCATTACATCATCTGTTCTCAACAGGTTTCCACATCTACAATAACACGCTGTGTGTGGAAACACAGTCCCTTTACACATACTGAAATCAGATATAAAAAAGTATAACAAATCAAATTTCCTGATTAAAAAAATACATGAAACAAACCAAAAAGATGAAATGAAACACAGATATTTCACATAATTATCAACAACAAGCTTAGTTTATCTTCTCACAGTTCTGTTTGCTTGTGACCTACAGTAATCTAACAGAAGCAGCGTTGGCGTCGCACCCCCCCCCCCCCCCCCCCCCCATCTCTGCCCTCCCCTCACTTTGACTTTGGGTTTATTGTTCATTTCATTTTTTTTATTATTTCCAATAACTTTAATGGTGCTCTTTGTAACACATTGACTGTGCTCCTATCATCAAATGACCAGAATACGTCACCAGAGATCGGGGGAAACAGCTCACGACGCTGGCTTCCGCGACAACAATGCTAGTCTGTTGTCAGCGTTTGAAATGTCCAATCTCTTTCCGTTTCGGCCCGTGTGATTCACTCTCGTTCTCAGTCGTTGATCTCGCCTCCCTCGTGTACGGAACAATCAGCAATTTCCAACCAAACACTGACCGACCGCCAGAGTTCAAGCCTCCCGAAGGAGTTTGTGCGTGTGTGTGTGGTTGTGTGTCTGTGTGTGTGTCTGTGTCTGTGGGGCAAAGATACACATGAAGTGGGGGAGAAAAAAAACCCAAAAAGCATGACCCCAGCCATATAAGAGCCAAGGATATGAGTGGTCGAACACTCATAAAATAAAATAAAATAAAATACAAATAAATAAATAACGTGACAAAAAAAATGGCTGATGTTTACAGTATCTGAGGAGGACGCTTAGGACCGGAGGGAAAGGACTTCACCTCTTGCTGATGTGCTTTCGTGTCCCGATAAACCGCTGGCTTAGTGAATCATTTGTAATCATATTCTATTTATTTTTTTCCTCTGGTTTCAGTTGATATGAGAAGAGACCCAACAACAACCACACTAATGACAACAACAACACCAACAACAACGAATGCATAACTAGTACGGTAATAAAAATCGACTTCAAGCGTATCCTCTTCAAGGCGTGCTAAACCGACAAACTCATTTTTAATGCACGCTTCTCTCACACACATTCTCATTTTTTTTATATCCAGGTGTTTGCGAGGACAGGAAAAGATTATTTAAATCACCTCAAAAAAACATGCTCGCCGAGAGAAATAGAACAAGTTAGCATTTAACTCACTCGAGAAATATATATGAATGAGAAATGGCCGCTAATGGCCAGGGTCAAACGGGGTATTCAATAATGATTTATAACATTAATTACAAATTGTGGCACACAAGTTTGTTTTTTTTGCTTGGTTTAACATTGCAACAAAGTCGAAAAATTCTGTTTTGTTTTTTTCGTTTTCGTTTTTTTTCTCGGTTTGGGTGAGAAATAGCCGCTAGTTGTTTACTCTACTCAACGTTGAATAAAGTTAAATAAATAAATAATGAAAAAAACGGTTAGAATTCCTTACAATTCCTTACTATAGTGTTTACTATAGGCAAGCCTCACTATCGCAACATTACAACCTCAGAACTTTCACGTATGACGAACACACCGACTGTATTCCATTAAAACAAAGACAAAGTCCCCCGGCAGTCGAAGGCCCCAGCTGCTGGTTTCTATGAATACAATGCAAATATAAACATTTGGGGTTTTTTTGCCCGTACAAAAACATATAGAAAAAACCCTGTAGCTCTTGTAGCTCACTCCACTCACACACAACTCACTCACTTACTTACTTACATCGAATTACATCACACTGATTCACGAAACAAGAAATAAATTCCACGTAATGTGTTGTTGAACTGTGGTTGGAAGTCAATGTCGGATCTCGGTGTGTGTGTTTGTCTGTGTGTGTGTGTGTGTGTGTGTGTGTGTGTGTGTGCATCCACTTTGCATGTGTGCGTAGGTCAGCAATACATGCATAAGGATGTAACTGCCCATGCATGTCCCACATACATGTGATAATGTGTGTGTGTGTGGCTGGCATGTGTATGTATGCGCATATGTGTACGTATGTGCATGTGTGTGAGGTCAACTGTGTGTGTGTGTGTGTCTGGGCTAGCATGTGTGTGTATGTATGTATGTATGTATATGTATTTATGCACATGAATGTGCACGTGCCTATTAGTGTAAATACGTTTCAATGCATTTGCATAATTCTTTGGGCTTGCATGTGTCAATGTATGTGCACATGAGAGTGTGTGCCTACATATCATCTCCATGTGTGTGATGTATGTGTGGACTGACATGTATGCGTACGTACTGTATGTGCACACGCATGGTCGCACAAGTGTTTCCACGCGTGGATGTGTGTGGGCTTGCTCGTGTGTGTGCATGTGTGTGTGTGTGTGTGTGTGTGTTTGTGTGTGCACTTGCAGGGGATTAGGTTGACTTTGACAGCCAAAGGGCTACAAGTGTCTTCTAATATAAATGAGCATGTCCTAATTACATGACAGTTCCACTCAGGTCAAACACACACAGGGATGGAGGGTCAAAAAAAAGAGAAATGAGTGTGTGTGTGTGTGTGTGTGTGTGTGTGTATGTGTGGGTGTATGTGTGAGAAAGACACACCAGGCCAGACGTCGTTACGCTGTCCTTTCTTATCGCCGCCATCTTCTAATTTGCTAACTGTAATCACCCGGACCCTCTGGACGACAGCGGCGGTCTGAGTGTGTTATTAACCCACCAGGGCCAGGGGGGCGGGGCCAGGGGCGGGAGGTATTTTGCCTAATAATAATCA
>PIJE02002903.1:7500-12693 GCA_002895965.2 Coryphaenoides rupestris | reverse complement strand
TAAATAAAAAGAAGAGAAGAGAAAAGAAGTAAGATTAATATAAAGGGGGTACAATATGTAACATTTCATAATAATAAAAATAATACAAAGTCGGTAACAATAATAATAATCATAACAACGAATAAAATATAATAATATATTAATGACGATGGGATGATGTGATTATGATAGACATAATTAATGAAATTAATAATGATTGTGAATTACGTCAAATCATTAATGCTGTATTAACATACATTTGTTCCGCTATATAAAACAATTAGACTACGATCCTCACATATTTGTCATGTAAACTGATTTAAGAACTTAGCTTATTGAGGATTCACTGTCAGAACAATGCTTTTCTAAGTGTATGAATTCACTGATGATTGTCACTTATTGATAAATTCAAATCAAATCAGCTCTGTATGTATATAGCACATTAAAACAAATCTCTTCTCTTTCCTTTCTTATCGCCGCCATCTTCTAATTTGCTAACTGTAATCACCCGGACCCTCTGGACGACAGCGGCGGTCTGAGTGTGTTATTAACCCACCAGGGCCAGGGGGGCGGGGCCAGGGGCGGGAGGTATTTTGCCTAATAATAATCATAAAAAGAAAAAGAAGAAGAAGTAAGGATAATAAAATACAATAATAACATCATAATAATATAAATAATACAAATAGTAACAATAATAATAATCATAACAACATAATAATAATAATAATAATATTAATGACGATGATGATGTGATATGATAACATAATTAGTGAATTAATAATGAGTGATTAGTCAAATCATTAATGATGTATTTATACACAATTGTTCCGCTTAATAAACAATCTAGACTGCGATCTCACTATTTTGTCATGTATAACTGATTAAGAACTGCAATGAGGATTCATGTCAGAACAATGCTTTCTAAGTGATGAATTCACTATGATTTCACTATTTATCAAATCAAATCAAATCAAGTTTATTTATATAGCACATTTAAAACAACCACAGGATGACCAAAGTGCTGTACAGTGAAAACATCAAAGCAGTTAAAAATAAGAACAAGGCACTTTAACGTTTAAGACGGAAATTGGTGTCCAACGTGTCGCACCGCGGAGAGACATGACGGCACATACGAATTAAAGCACATGTCCGACAACCACTTGACCCGAAAGTCCTATCCCCCTCGTGACCGGAGAATTTGTTAAACGGGTGTGCTGCTCTTTATTTTTCTCCATTCTCTGTACATTTGTCCATATATATATATATATATATAAAAAGTTTGGTCCACAGAAATATAATTAAATAAAGATAGTACGTATGGATTAGTATGAAGTGGTGTGACAGTGGGATTTGGAGTTTGGCAGTGAAATTGGGTGAAATTTAGGCCGCTTTCACCTTACCTGGTTCATTTGTGGCACACGTATGTGAACACAGCCGTCGGTGTGGTTTGCTAATGCGTGCGTATGAGCTGCAAGGTTCAGGCCAAAGCAACAAAACTATCGGTTAAAATCAACCAAACCTTAAAGGCGTATGTGTGTAGCGTTTAGTGCCATGTAGCGGCGTGGTTGATGAATTGAATTTAGTTATTTAGTCTGTAAAAGATATAGGTATTAGCTTCACATGTATAGATAGTGAATGTTATTGTTACTTGCATTGTGTTAGCGTTTTATTGCTATTTTTATCGCTTTGGTTTATCCATTCCTGGGCTACTGTAGAAACATGACAGCCGCAGTGGAAGCCAGCCCACTCCCTATGTGGCGACGAAGGGCTCATTCTAAGCACAGTGCTGCTTTAAGTTTAGTTTATGCGTTGAATTCAGGAGGAGTGAATGTGCACCTTTGACCCAGCCAGCTGTACTCTGTTTTGCTCACCCAAAATACACGTTGTGTGTGTTGTTGTTACGCCAAACCGGCTATTAGCGAATCAAGCCGACGCCAACCATTGTATTATGCGGTACATTGTTTTAATGATTGTGTGTGTTTATTGGATGCAGTCGGATGAAAACAAAATGCCGCGTGTTTTATTGATTTGTATTTCCGTCGGAATACAATATATTACTAAGAGGCTTACTCGCAGAGGAAACCGCCAAACCTTTAGTTGGCTGTTTAACGTGTTTGATGAATATGGAAATAAAGTTTTCATCGCTTATAATTCAAGCTTTTCGGATGAAAGCAATGTAAAAAGAAAAAGGTGCTATAGGCGCCTTTAACATGCCTGCATACACATTATATATGTGCTGAACTTTATTAGTTTCTGGACTTTTGCACAAACTGCAAGTATTCTGTACATGCTGAGCTGAAACTATGAGAGCAATTCTTCTTGAAAAGCATGCTGGCCTCCCCACAAATAACTGTCAGGGGAAAAAGAACAAAGCCTTATTTAAATATTTAGTGACTCTTGCTAACTTTAACTGACATTTGTGAAGGCAAAGAAAAGGGGAACAAGCAAAGCTAACAGAACGCATCCGAGTTGCCAGAAGTTTTTGCAATTTCCTTGTGTCCGTCAGAATTATGATGAGTGAACGTCACGACACCGCAGGATGTGGAAACACAGTCTTTGATTGATCAACTGGCCTCTGAAGTATATTTTTCTGAATAAATATATACTGCATATATACGATAGTATTGTGTGTATAAAACTGTGTAGCACCTTCTTGTATGTTCGTACGTCCCAGAGCTTAAAAATAGTACCTAGCATAATATAGCGTCTTATCCTAGCTGTCTTAGCAGCAAGGGGTCTAGCAATTCACGAGTGCTTGAAACTTGTCTCTTCAAATCGAACTTTTAGCAATTATATTGGCTGATGTGTGTCGCTTTGGACAAAAGGTGTTTGCTAAAAGCCCTCAATGTTAATGTTAAAAGAGACAAAAAATAAATATATATATATATACGTGTATATATGAATGGATTCTTTGTATCCTAGCAACAACTAAGGAACTCAGAGCTAAGTGTGTTTTAAGGTGTGTGTGTGTGTGTGTTATGGTGTGCAGTGTTTCGATTGACAGACAGACAAAGAGGGGAATAAGTCATCCTCACATCCGTCCTCAAAGGCTGCTTCGCGGTGTTTTCTTTGTTCGCAGTTTGAAAGGCGCCACAGAAAAACAACGACACGGTCCAACGGCGGGCTGCCTCGTCAATTATTTTGCTTCTCTTTATCCGCAAAAGTGAAAAACATTTCAATTAAGCAGGGTACTTTTAGGCAGTTATGTAATACATACATCAGAGGAGGGTTAAAACTGCGCCGTGTATAACTTTTTCAACTTTTTTTCACGGCACTAGAAAGTTTCTCGAGCGTAATACATGCCCATCCATATGAGTCAGTCCATCCATGTTTTCCCTTAAGCCGTGTGCCCATCTTATATTTATATACCTGTATCTATACACAGATATAGATAAATATATATAAATGAGATAGCTATAACAACTCAAGGGGCACCATAAAGTGACGAGTGAATCACAGACCAACGTCTCAACGGACATCTCGCATTTTTTTCTTCTTCAAAAGCCAGTATTGTAATATAATGTGTTTCCTTCATCTCTGATTACATACCATGGTCATTTAATGATCTCGTACAGTCCAGTATTAGTTACATAGAGCACCTATGTTAATATTAAACACTTCATCGTCAATCGTCAATTCATCCCTTCATTTTCTTGAGGGGCCTCGTGGCCATTTTGGAACTCGCCGTCCTCCGCCCCAGACCCCTTTCTGCCCCCAAAAATCAAGGAAATCTCAAGTAATTAATCTTGAGCCTTTATCCTCATTGTTGAGCGATTTACATCCGAAGAACGTGAGCGCCGGTGGCCGTGACGTTGTTTGAGGAGGGAAGATTGCGTCGTTTTATGTCTTCACGGGCGTGCGGCTTTAAGGGCTGGAAAATGAAGACGGAGAGGAATTGAGAATTAGAGAGATGAGAGAGAGAGAGAGAGAGAGAGAGAGAGTCAAAAGGGAGAATACATATCTTTCTTTTGATTAACGACGCACATCTTTGCGGTGTAGCAGCGGGGATATTTCTGGTGTGTGTGTGTTTGTGATCATGCTAATTCGATTGCCGTTATGTTGTTGTTGTTGCTTTTATTTAAAGGCCGCCTCAAACACAAAGAATTTGTGGCTGTTTTTTTGGGTGTGTTTTGTTGCCGTCGCGTTGTTTTTTTCCCATGAACATCAAAGTGTGATGCTAATGCGATGTTGCCTGTTGTGCGACGCTGTGGCACCACACACACACACGCACACACACAAACACACAGACGCACACACACACACACACAATGCAATATAATATATGGTATATTAGCATGTGCGTCGCCAATGAATTATGCATGGGTCCTTGGGGTTCAACGAGGGGAGAGAGCGCGCGAGTGTCCTTGTGTGCTCGATACGAATCCATTTAGCGACGGGGTACTTAAACAAATATTAGTCGCATCAAAGTGACTAATGGCGGATGTTCGATTGACTCAGAAAAAGAAAGTGTCGTCGCCGTAACACACATTAGCAACCGCAGAAAGTGATCCGAAACGGAGCGTGTCGGAGCGTAATTAGTCAGCCCCCCTTCGGCTAACCTGGAGGTGTCCCCTGAGCAAGACACCTTTAACTCTGACGAGCTGGTTGTTACCTTGCATGGTTGACACCGCCGTCGGTGTATGAATGGGTGACTGGTGAGGCAACACTGTAAAGCACTTTGGATAAAAGCGATGTATAAATGCAATCCATTTACACTAATGGCGCTTTTCCAACTGCATTGTATAGTCACTGGTCATCATCTGACTGTTTGTCACAGCCAGAGGACAAAAGACAACGACAAATTGGACAATTCAAAGTTACGAGGCAAATATGCAGCATTTTCCAAAAGCGGATCGTGCCGGTGATGGAATAGACGGTGATGGAGTCAACCCTTGACCTCATCTAGCTCAGGCTCCGTCCTTTCACCAAAATATCCTACAGTATATATTTAGAAAGCTGAAAGCAAAAGGCACAACCCTCTGGAATTCCCTACCTGCGAGTGCAAAGCATATTCAGGACTTTAAAATGTTCTCTACAACAGTCTACAAAGTCCTGGCTAAAATTAGACCGGACATCAACGAGTCATGAGTTGTGTACTTGAGCTCATGTTGTAAATGTTTCACGTTCTGATTTGGTCTGTTTGTATGTTTGTTGGTGTGTGTTATCTCGGAGGGTTGTTTTCTTGGTTTTGACGCACCGGTTTTAACATTTTAA
>PIJE02002903.1:0-2500 GCA_002895965.2 Coryphaenoides rupestris | reverse complement strand
GGGGATGACCACCAGAAGGCTCACCACCACACACACTGGCTACCAGCGTGGAGAAGTGAGGAATCATGCAATCCAATCAAGAGACCAGGGGGTGATTAGGTGGCCATCTTGGAACAAGAGGCAGGTTGGGAATTTGGCTCGCAACCCTACTCTTGAGAGGAGTGCCATGGGATCTGTACCGCGGTTGAATGTCTCATACGGAAGACGAGGGTCTTCGGACAGGACCCGTCTCTGTCCTGCGTGGGGCAATAGGGGGATATTAGATAGGCCACAGAGATGAGCGCCCCCTACTGGCCCTCCAACATCGCTACCTGGCCTCCCATGCCAGGATTCAACCAGGGTCAGCCCTGCTTATCTTCAACAGTGCAAGGCGGGTAGCCTTGGTGCAGGCACTGCTCTTTAACCTTTAACCTCTCTTTAAGCTGCTCTTCAATCATGTTTTCTCCCTCCACTTATTAAGTGTGGGAGTTTGAGGCTCTTTCTAAGATCCCCGGAATCGACAAGACGCAGGTTATTGAGCCCCTGAGCGAGACACAAAACTCCTACTTGCTCCCGAATGACAAAGAGCCTGATCTATCTTCAGTATGCTTCGTACAAAAGACGAGCTAATCGATTACTATATGCCTACACAACCACTTCATAAGAGAACTCACACTCGAGGCAGCTTTTCACATACAGACCGAGACAGAGTAACCCTGTGGAACAGGTTCGATATTGTCTGAAGACAATGCTCACAGGCTTAGACAAAAAACGGCACGCAGATCCTGAAATGAAGACGCCAATGGTTCAACAGTTGACGCCTTTTTCAGTGACGGGCATACAAAAGTACTCTCGTTTATTTGAAAATAACCTTCACGTGGGAGCGTGGCGATTCCCCTTTATGTGAAAACTAAAACGAAACTAAAAAGCTGGCCACACATTCCGCACGTCTCCATCTCTGTGACTTCACCAAGGGAAGAGCAAAAAAACCTGCAGACGTTTATTTTTATATCTTTTTTTTTTTGGCGGCGAGGAGAGCTCTTTTTTTTTCTCTCCGGAAAACCGCCATTTTGGCTTCAAACTGATAACGGGCGAAACGAGACACACACTCAATCAATGTACTCGCTAATGTCCTTTGGAAGCGACGTTGAACGCGTGCGTTTACAGGCTTCATTTGCCACCGGAAATGACAAGAAAGTTATGAAATAGTGCGTTATGACGGTTGGTTCTCCGTGGCGGTATACGTATATATGTGTGTGTGCGGTGGGATCATGATGTACGGACTCATCATCTGTATGGAGTACATTGATTCTTTTGCTGTCTCCGAGCAGTGATAAAAGACACCATCGATTAGGGTATAGACTACCGATCGGCTTCGCCTGAGCCGTATGGATCCGCGCGTTGGTTTATTAGGTCGTATATAAACAGCGGCCGATCGATTGCCAATAGTGATTTTATCGTCGTGTCTGTTGATGCTGTGTGCACTCTCAGTCGTCTAAGGGTTCTGCATATTCATAAAAGGAGAGCGTGGAAGGTACAGTTCGTCGGCTCGGTAGGATCGTGTGTACGTTTTCTGGATATATTTTCGATTTGTGTTCTATTTCGAACGTTATTCTTAATTATTGGGTAGTTCACCGGCCCGCTTTGCTTAACGCTCCGGGTCATCTCCGCTCACGGCAAAAACGGCCAAAAAGTCATTCGTGAATCGATTCCAAGAAGAAGAAGAAGAAGAAGACGACGAAGAAGAAGAAGAAGGTCTGAGCTGGTCTGTTTCCCAACACAGATAGACTGCACCCTCCGCCTCCTCCACCCACCCCCCACCCCACCCAAGCCACGGCCTCCATGAATCTAATAGGGGGGGGGGGGGAGGGAGGTGTGGGACAGTACGGAGGTAGGGAGGGGGAGTTATGGTCACGACCCTCCCCTCGCTCTGCCCGGATCGACCCGTGGCACTGAGCATGAAGGACTGGGTGCCGTATTCAACTGTCTGGAGGAGACAACGTGCTGGGGATTTATGACCCCTGACCTCCACAGCCTCGCTCGCCCCCGCTCGTTCTCTCTCTCTCTCTCTCTCTCTCTCTCTGTCTCTGTCTCTGTCTCTCTCTCTCTCTGTCTAGTCTCAGTGTATGTCTCTCTCCCGCTGTGCCCTCTGAGCAGTAGCATGATGTGATGTGAGGGTTAATGGCTCCTAGCGCTCCTGTTAGCCTCCACAAGCTGCATATTCATCTTGATCTGTGTGTGTGTATGTGTGTGTGTGTGTGTGTGTGTGTGTGTGTGTGTGTGTGTGTGTGTGTGTGTGTGTGTGTGTGTGTGTGTGTGTGTGTGTGTGTGTGTGTGTGTGTGTGTGTGCGTGTGCGTGTGCGTGTGTGTGTGTGTGTGTGTGTGTGCACGTGTGTGTGTGTGTGTGTGTGTGTGTGTGTGTGTGTGTGTGTGTGTGTGTGTGTGTGCTATGGCAGTGACTTTGTAATCCTCGCCTGCTTAATTATGAATCTTCCCAACTGTCTTGGGGGGAGGGAGGGGG
>PIJE02002902.1:50808-52549 GCA_002895965.2 Coryphaenoides rupestris | reverse complement strand
TAGTGTGTGTGTGTGTGTGTGTGTGTGTGTGTGTGTGTGTGTGTGTGTGTGTGTGTCTGTGGTGTCTATGTAAGTGTGCATGCATGTGTGTGTGTGTGTGTGTGTGTGTGTGTGTGTGTGTGTGTGTGTGTCTGTGTGTCTGTGTGTCTGTGTGTGTGTGTGTGTGGTCTGTGCCTTCTGTCTGCTGCTCTGTGTTCGAGGCTCCTACATCTTTGCGCCTGTTCTGTACTAGTGTTATTCCCGCTGCTCAGTCGTCAGGTTGGGTCACTGTCAGACGTCAGGTTTAAATCCTTGTTCTGTTTTACTCGTTCTGATCGTATATTCTAGTCTTAATGAGGCATTGGCTTAGAAACAACTGTTCTACCAAGTGCTGGTCAATAACCGCATTGATAGGGCCATATCACAAGCTGGTAAGATTTTCTATTAGAAGCGGTTCAGATCATCTTGGGCTAAGGAGTGTCTCCGTTTTGTAGCTTAGCCTGTTTGGCCTAATTACAAGCGTCTTACATTGTCACTCTCAGCGCTCCTATCCTCTGTTTCCCTTACTCGAGTGTTATTTTTATGTATGCCGAAAGTAGTGCATATGCCTACCGATGTCACTTTGATTTGTGAGTAGTGAGCACATCCTCCATCGAGATCTTCTAAACCTAGAGTATAGACGGCACGAAGTGATGTGTATAGACAGTGAGCGACTAGAGAAGAGGGGAGGACAGTAATGAGATGAGAACACAGTAGCGAGACCGAGTATTGGTTGGTGTAAGGTGAAAAGTCGACAGCATTGAGACCATCTGAGAGATGGACGACTGAGAGAGAGTGGATGAGGAGAGGATGCACGAGGATGAATAGGCAGACGTATGACAGCGATGGTGAGAGAGACAGAGTTTAGGAGGTTAGAGTTATCCAGCCTAGAAGATAACAAGAGACCAATAAATATCAGATGACGTGTAAGCGTGAAGACAGAGAGAGAGTAGAGGTAGACCCCGATCCATAGGTGGACGATGGGAGAACAGAGCAGAGTGAGTACCACCACAGTGCATGGCACAACATCTGACGAATACCCGGGTCAAGACGTAATGCCAATAAAGTGAAATAGAGCAAAGATGGAGAGGTTTTTAGTAGAAGGTGCATTAAGCTGAGTCTCCAAAGAAAAACAAAAAATCCATGCAAAAATGAATAGGCATACAGATCCTCTCAGGATGAAGAGGTTAACATGACAACAGAAATGGAGAGACCGGACATGTATGTGTTGAATTGACAGGCCTTTTTAAGGTAACTCTGTGGCCAATTGATAGTTGACAGGACAAGTAGCTGGACCTATAGATTATATCGGCCTACGATTTAACAAGTAGTGAACATGTTGCATGCAATGGCCTACGATTTAACAAGTAGTGAACATGTTGCATGCAGGCATGCAACATGCATGGTGAACAAATGACAATAATGTGTGGATGTCATCCAACTCATTTAGTTTTTAAATTAAATGTCCTTGTTATTTAAATGTAAGGCTATTGTAAAATGTGTTTAAAAAGGAGCAGACCACAGAACTTTCAGACGCCTCTTTCTCGCCACACACGCACACGTATTGTGTCTGCGTACGATATTACCGACAGGCTTTTAGATGTAAAATTGTCCAAATCAAATGACATCAGATGACATTTAAGCATTTAAGAGGGCCTCGTAAAGTTCATTGTGTGGCATTTTCCGTGCCCTTGTGTTTTGCTTGTTTCTATGGCGTTGAATG
>PIJE02002902.1:38308-40808 GCA_002895965.2 Coryphaenoides rupestris | reverse complement strand
GTGTGTGTACCTCTGTGCGTTACTACAAAGATGGCGTACTCGTCCATGGCCTCAGGTCTGTGCAGACTCATCTCAAAGCAGAGCTCTTCAATAGCATCCAGGGCCACCTGACAGACATACCGTTAGCACCGTGTTAGCACCGTGTTAGCACCCTGCTACCCCTGGTGTCATGCTAGCTCTGGTATCTACATTGACGGTGATGGTCTCTGTCACATTTTTTCTTAATTTTTAGATCCAATATTTTAAGTGTTAAGTGTTAATACATTGAGGTGACACTACAGATACATGAATGTGAGTCGTGACTTGTACAAGGTGAATGAATGCATGTTAAGTGAGGCTTTGCCTTCGACTGGCAACAGGAAGGTTGCTGGTTCGATCCCCGGGCCCCTGCCTAGCTAAGTGTCGAGGTGTCCCTGAGCAAGACACCACCTAACCCTAACTGCTCCTGACGTGTTGGTTGTTACCTTGCATGGTTGACACCACCGTCGGTGTATGAATGGGTGAATGTGAGACAACTGTAAAGCACTTTGGATAAAAGCGTGATATGAATGCAATCCATTTACCATTTACTCAAAGGATTTAACTTAACTGTGCCACATTATAGTTTCCTCTGTGTGGTCGTTACTCACAGAGCAAGTCTTGATTTTCAGATGCCTCTCAATCCCCCCCGGCAACAGGAACAGTTGTCTCTTGGAGCTCCGCCCCGCCTGCACACATGAACCGACCCCGGTCATCAGTGAGTCGTGATTGACAGGACCACAAGCCAATCGGCGCTACGAACGGGACATGATAGACGCTCAACAAGGAAGCCAGGACCACTGACCAGCATCGCTTTGAGCTCCATGCTGTTGGGGAACTCCACGCGGCCGCCATATTGGAACGTCCTCTTCAGGTTCTGCTCGCAGGCGTTGGCGATGCCTGTCAACAAAACATCAGCAGCGTAGAAACACGTTACCGGTGTACATTACTACATTCATGAATTCATCGTCAATTCCCTATCCATCTTCTGTTATCTAACTGCTTTGTCCTGTGGTGTATCCCTGATTGGATGATGGTTGGATGGATGGATGGATGGATGGGTGGATAGCTCAATGAATGGATGAGTAGGGGTAGTCTGGGTGAGTAGGGGTGAGTCAGGGTGAGAAGGGGTGAGTCAGGGTGAGTCAGGGTGAAGAGTTGAGTCGTAGTGAGCAGGTGAGTCAGGGTGAGTAGGAGTGAGTCAGGGTGAGTAGGGGTGAGTCAGGGTGAGTCGGGGGTAGTGGGGGGGCGGACCTTGGAACTGGACCCCCGGGCCGGCGCAGGCTTCCTGGAGGAACTTGAGGAGGTAGGGCTTCAGCACGTCGGAGCAGCGATGGAACGCAGTCAGGATGTACAGCAGCCTCCACCCCCGCTGGCAGCTGTCACTACACACACACACACACACACACACACACACACACACACACAAAAAAACACAGACACAGTACGCACGCACACACACAAACACACAGTACACACAATACGCACACATACATACACACACACACGCACACACACACGCGCGCACACACAGTACACACACACACACAGACAGTACACACACACACGCACAAGTGCACACACAGTTACGCGCCACACACCACACACACACATATACACACACGCATACAGACAGTACACACACAGTACCCACACAGTACGCATGCACACACACACATACAGTACGCACACACACAAACACACACACACACACACACAGACAGTACAGGCACACACACACATATACACACACGCATACAGACAGTACACACACACACACACACACACATTTAAGTGGCCACCTCAACTGAAAATGTTACGAACACTGACATGCGTGTGTGCGTGTGTGTGTGTGTGTTGTGTGTGTGCACGTCTCTCACGTTTTGGCGCTGGTGTTGCTGGTGACCTGCTTCATCACCTGGCAGTACGCCTCGTCCTTCATCAGACCATGGTCCCCGCTCAGCTGGACACACACACACACACACAACACCACACACACACACACACACACACGTACATGCACACACATACACGCGCACACACGCACACACACACATCATAAATCAAACACATGGGAAAGCTAGTAGTGGTTGTGTGTGTGTGTGTCTGTATGTGTGTGCCCACCTTTAGTATCGTGGCGACCAAGTCTTGCTCGGTCTGACCTTTGATCGGGTGGTCTCCCATGAACCGCATTATGGCTGCACAGCAACAACAACAACAACAACAACAGTAAACAATACGCAATAAATAAACACACATACTGTAACTTACAGACAAACGACAACAACAATTCAATCGAAGAACACAGAGAGACTGTACAGTTAGTTTATGATGGAGGTCGATGGGAGATGTTTTGGCTACATATTTACTGCCCCCTGGTGGTCGGGATTAACCTGACGTGCCAGAGGGTTAGTTTCACAGAACCACTCAATCGGTGTCCAGTAGCTTGTCCTGCTCCCGGTGTCTCACCCATAAAGATGTC
>PIJE02002902.1:20000-25332 GCA_002895965.2 Coryphaenoides rupestris | reverse complement strand
TGAGTAGGAACGGTGTATTAGAATTTTTGTGTGTGTGTGTCCTAGTGGTGTGTGTGTGTGTCCAGCTGTGTGTGTGTGTGTGTGTGTGTGTGTGTGTGTGTGTGTGTGTGTGTGTGTGTGTGTGTGTGTGTGTGCGCGTGTCTCCAGTCTCCAGGGAGCTGCCGATGGAGGAGGAGATCATTCAGACTCAGCTCCACTGCAGGAGCAGTGAGGAGCACTACACCTACACCAACGTACCCTGGAAGCTCTACCTGAGGAAGGAGGTGCACACACACACACACACACACACACACACACACACACACACACACACACACACACACACACACATACATGACAACTTATCGATCATAGTCATGCTAAATGTGTCCCCTTGTGTTGCCAGGTGTTCTACCCCAAGGAGACCTTCAACAACCCACTGGTAGTGGAGCTTCTTTTCAGACAGGTCAGCCTACTTGTCTGTTCTGTGTCATTTGTATTTGTATAGCCCTTAATCACAGTTACAGTCTCAAATGGCTTTACAGGCCATATGATTATGGGCTGTTAGGGGGTGAGGGGGGATGACCCAGGCGCACAGCAATGGAGGAGAAGTCAGTTCAAGCACAAGCCCAGAGGGGCGGTTTAATAAAGAAAACACACAGGGGTTGCCACAAACATATGTCACAAAGAAATGTCAGGATGCTCGCAGGAGCTGTAGAGGGTTGCGGGTGCACAAAAACCAGCACAATAACTGGGTGAGGGCTCTGCAGGTTGGCACGGCTCAGCTGCGGAGATCCGGGATGCTGGGGTGCCGAGGAGAAGAAGGAGGGGAAGGGATAGTGATCCCTGGGAAGGCAGCTGCACAAAAACCAGCACAATAACTGCGTGAAGTTAAATTGGCTTCAGAAAAAGGCACTGCCAAGGGGTTGGCACAATAACTGCGTGAAGTTAAATGCCCACACACAAAGACACACATTCCGCCCTGCACATAACACACACAGTCTATGATGCCCACACACACACACACACACACACACACACCACACACACACATACACACGCACACACATGCACGCGTGTTGTCAAGTAGGGTTGATTCACCGGTGAAAAATGTGACAGTGGGTAAAGTATGGGTGAAGTGGGATAATTATAATCTATGTGTGTAATCATGATATTGTTTGATATGTTTATCATAATCCCTGTATTGAGATATCAAGATATGTTAACTATACAATCAACTATTAAGAGTGTATTACCGTATGTATGATCATGATGGGATATAAGTGTCTTACCATAAGTATAGGCCATGATCTGTTGGTGTGTCTTACCATATGTATAATCATTGAATGTCTATTGCTATAACCATTGGGTCCATACACTTAAGTATATCATATGCCTAGGAAAGACCTCCGGATGGAGGTTCTCAGTCACAGCGGTTGTAATCCTTTTTAGTAAACACTGGATGGCAGTATCACTGACAGAGTGCCAGGTGGTTTCTCAAAGTAGTGGACACACCCCCGAGTGGAAAGTAGGGGTTGCACGACTTCTGATTTTTTCAAGTCGACTTTTCTATCAATAAAGTCGACGTAACGTCGACGCGTCATTGATGACGTCATCACATACACACGCACGCAAAAAACACAGAGACAGAATGGGCTGTCCAAAAAATAGCAACTTGACAAGATCTCTGTATACATTAATCACTTACAGTTTAGTGCAGATTCAGGCAAGTTTATCATTGACGTCTGAACAGGAGGATTGTCGATCTTCCCTTCACTGCTGCTAGCTAGCGGATGCCGCTTGAGGTGTCAGTGCATGACGCTTGTACTTTTGTTGTACCGTATTGGTCCGAATATAAGACGACCTTTTTTCCCCTCGAAATAGGTCCGAAAAAGTCGGGTCGTCTTATATTCGGACCAATACGGTACTTAAGGACTGATTTGCATATTTTGCAGCTAACTGTGGTATTTGCTTCATCTTTTGTGAAGTATTTCCACACGCTTGATCCGTAAGTCCGTCTTTGCTCCTCCGGCAACTCACCACCTGCTGTCTTTTCTGCAGCCGCCATAATTGTTGTAGTCTTGTGTGTGTGTGAATGTGAAATCGCTTAATTTTTCCTCCCATCGGTCACCGCATTTGTGCCAAGTCCCACCAAATATGTTAAAGTGTAAAAAAAAATATATATATATTGTGACAGCCGGCAGAGGCACAAGAGAGGAGAGGTGAGGAACCACAGATATGTGCCCTTCCCGGTATTAACGCTCATGCCCAAATATGGAGGTCCGGTGACGTCATTCCAATCACGGGGATGCGGAGCACCTGTACCTCGTCGACGGAGCCCAGCGGGAGACAAGCAACCCGTTAATTGACGGACACATAAAAAGGGAAGTCTCACACACACACAGGGGAGGAGTATGGGAGTAATGATTAATAGAGAGAGATTGACTGAAGTACTGTGTATGATCCATGTCGGAAGGAGAACCCTGCTGTGTGCTGAACCCCTGGACCGTCTGAGAACCCTGCTGTGTGCTGACCCCCTGGACCGCCTGAGAACCCGCCCTGTGAACGACCCCCACCTGTCTGACTACCCTACGCCTCACGAATCCTGATCCGTTCGAGAATCCCTGCTTATGGACATCGACGATTCCCTCGGACTGTGAAGTGGCCGTGGCCAACAGAAAAACCCCCTACCTCTTATCCCCCTAACACAGACAATAAAAAGGTTGTAATTGCTTGATTTGGTTGTGGACTTGACCTTTATAAATTAAGTTCCAGCCCAGGTGATCTGAGGACAGTGACCGGGGCAAACAGCGACTGCGCATGCGACAAGGAGATAGAAAAAATAGTAGGCCGGACTACAGTATAAAAGATAACAACTGAGAGAAATAGACGAGCACTACCCCCGGACGACGAGAAACACCCAGGACTGAAGAGAACCCCCCAGGAGATAGAGGGAGAAGCACTTGGAAACCCCGGAAATGTATTAGGAACTACAGAAGGAAGAAAACTATCGGAATGCAATTTCTGGGTTTACTTATTGGAATACTATTATTCGGAATACTACCACTTGGAATACTACCATTTGAATATTATCACTCGGATAACTATCACTTGGAAATATTATCACTCGGAATACTATCACTTGGAATATTACTTCTCGGAATACTATTCTTTGAATATTTTACTCGGAATACTATTTTTCGGAATACTTTCCAGTTTTCCCCAATATGTATTTATCCAGTCCAGTTTGGGTGTTTCTTGACGGTCCACAGAAGGGGGTGTCTCCCGCAGCCCAGCAAGGCTGTGAAGTCCCCCAACTGCTGTTTTGACAAATTCATGGATAAGAGCCATGGGTTTCTACAGTGCTCACGACGGGAGGGGCTGGAGCCCTGAGTAGAGCAGCAGGTGCGCTCACCAACTAGCGATCCAGATAAGTTCATCAATATCGGACGGCATGCTTCTTTACATATTATCATCATTATGCGGACGGTTATTAGTACCGAAACTAAAGATAGGTGGATGTTTTATAGCCTTAGGAGGACAGTCTACTAAACCACGGGGGGAGTAAACCAATATGGTCTCTCGTTGATGGCGTGTAGTGAAGATAAGATTCTGAAGAGCTTATAGGCAGAACATCTGCAAATCGCGGGTTTGGAGGAGGACTTATTTATTGTTACACTGGCAGTCCTGACCACTGAGCCTGACAGGCCGAGTCTCCGTTCGGGGCCGCTATCAACTACCCCTGCAGTTGTGTCTCTATCTCCTACAAAGAAATAGATACATTAGAATTTTACCCTCCCATTTATCCCATCACGATTCCCCATGTTGTGCCCTAGAGGTCATAGAATGAGATGGCATGGAGTGCTATTATGGATCTTTATATTCTTTATTCGTACAATTGCATTTACATTTATTATTTGCTGATTTTGTGCTGAGCATTTGGCTGTTCCGCTGCTGAAATATTATAATAAAAATATAAATTAATTGATTAATAGATTCCTGTGGACATTCGACATTCATTGCCGAAGGAGAAGAAGATTCAGGAGTGTTTTGAGGTTAACACCTGGTTCTAAGAGGTCACTTAGTAAATACAACGTATCCCTAGGGCAAGATATATCCAAGCCTTTAAATATTTCCTTGCGAATCACCAAGGATCCCAGGGGGGAGCTGCCATAACGAACGCGATTGGGGCTGTGGCTCGAAGCCAGGGTTATGCCTTGGGTCTCGGCACCAAAGTAAGCGGGGTAGACGTTCGGACATAAGGCAGTTAGGGGCGAGGCGTGTCTCCCCAACGACCTGTTAACAACCGTTACCGGACAACAGGTTTCGCATCACCTCCGTTAGAGGAAGCTAACCGACGGATCTAACAGTGTACAAGCACATAACATACAAACACCTCTGCACATAACACACACACCACACACACACACAGACCAGCACACACACACACGCACACACACACACACACACACCTGACACCTCTCTGAACTGGAACACCCATCTCAATATGTGGACCTCAATATGTGCTACTACGCTAGGAGAATACTGTATGTACCTCAGAGATAAAAATTTTTACCATGGAGATGAAAGGTGTACTCTGGTGCGAGAAAATGTACTTTAGAGCTAAAATAAGTACTCCACCCAAGTACATAGCTATATTTACTCTGTCGCTAACATACAAGGCAGAGAGAACATGGGACAAATATTTGTCTATATCTCTGTGTGTGTGTGTCTCTATATATGTTTGGTGTGCGTGTATGTGTGTGTCTATATTTGTGTGGTGTGTGTGTATGTTTGTGTCTATATATGTGTGGTGTATGTGTGTGTGTGTGTGTGTGTGTGTTTGTGTGTCTGTGTGTGTGTTCTTGTGGTGTGTGTATGTGTATGTGCGTGCATCTCTATGTCTACAATGTATTCCTCACCTGGCTGCTGTCGGACAGCACCGGGTCAAACAGGCTGTCCAGGTACCGGTCCATTCCCCGGTCCCGCTGGGCCTGGCCCTCGCTGAACGCGTCCGACTCCACTGCACACACACACACACACAGCAGAAAAGTTCTACACCCTGCGGTTCTAGATCCTAATCACAAATCCTTCTGTTGTGTTGTGGTTTCAATGGGACACAAAGTGACCGTGTGAGTAACCCCACTAATAACCAAGGTTAATAATAGAATAATATGCTTGAATGTAGCATTTTATATTAACTATGTTCATACTTTCAATGTTCTGCTTGTGTGACACATGTTCATGCCATGCATACAATTAGCAAAGCAATGGTGTCCCTGGTATTGCTGGTAAATCACTAAACCTGCGGTAAATATACATGTATAGCAAAATGATATAGCTGCATAACTGT
>PIJE02002902.1:0-15000 GCA_002895965.2 Coryphaenoides rupestris | reverse complement strand
TCCATCCGCGTTAGAGGAGCTCTGATTTCACGCATGTGACGTCAGACATAATGAGACGAAACCGATTTAACCGATTTTCCAGTTCTGTTGCTGGCATTGAAAGCTGATGTTCTGCATTGGAGCCTCATGTTAATATTGGTCCACGTTAAGTTGATTATTTTCAATATATTAAGAATTAAAATGGCTACTTTTTACTTTTGTACTTTGAGTACATTTCAGAGCCTGTACTTTGCACTTTTTACTTGAGTAAAGTATTTGAATCAGTACTTCAACTTTTAGTATCTGTACTTCTACTTAAGTAAAGGATGTGGATACTTTTGCCACCTCTGGTTGCCATGTGTGGGGAGTGTGTGTGTGTGTTTGGTGGCTGGCTGGTGTAATTGGCCTCATCTGGCCCGGTTAAGGTTAATTGTCACAACATGTTCAGGTTTTTAACGTTCTTCTACCCATCTCGTACTCACTCACGTACTCACGCCCTGCTTAACAACGTCAAGGTCCTGAGGTTCATGGGCGACGCGCACCTGAACGGCGCGCAGGAGAACATGTTTGGCAACTACGTGATCCAGCGCGGGCTGACGGCGCCGGGCCTGCGCGACGAGGTCCTGGCGCAGCTGGCCAACCAGGTGTGGCGCAACCCCAACGTGTACAACGCCGAGCGGGGCTGGCTGCTGCTGCTGGGCTGCCTGTGTGCCTTCGCCCCGTCGCCCAAGATGGAGAAGCACATGCTGAAGTGAGTCACACATGGATGCTTTTTCCTGCCAAAAACACTTTAAAAAAATCACTTAATGGGGCCCCTATTTATACCACCAGGTGTGAGCGTGATTAGATTACAAGCTGTTGCAAAATTGTTTATGTCTATTGTGCCGCTCATTATGTATATTGTTTATGTATATGTATATATGTATATTTTCATGTGTGTATATATATATATATATATATATATATATATATATATATATATTAAATAATTATCTTTGCTTTTTTTGTGTACTGCCGCCTGCCATGTCACAAGAATCTCACTGTTCAGAATGGCCCTGTGTTATGATGTACATGTGACAATAATAAAACACTTTGACTTTGACTCAGCTGTATGCTGACGAGATCAGTTTACCAGCTGGTTCCGTCCACAGTGTGCACTGGTAGTCTGATCTGGTCAGCATACATCTAGGTGGACACACTCCCACTTGTGATGTCACTTGTCACAATGACAATTTTAGTCACATGACAATTTTGAAAACGGCTTGTAATGGCTAATCACCCTCACACCCGGTGGTATAAACACATTTTGACACATTATATTGGGAGCAGATGTTGAGATGGTTTAATCACCAGGGCCGGTACTATCCTTATAATTGTAACATAGATCTTTCTGCCAGAAATCCCCCAAGAAACCCACAGATCATCTCGCATTGTGTTGACCTCTCACCTCTCTTCAGATTTGTCTCTGACCACGCCCCCGTGGAGACCCAGGCCCTGCTCCAGCACCGCCTCATCCAGGCCAATCAGAAGGCCCAGCAGAGCTCAGGCTCCACCCCCGAGACCGCCCGGACCTATCCGCCCACTCTGCTGGAGTGGACGGCCAATCGGAAGAAGGCCAGCATGGTGCTGCAGTTGCACTGCTTTGATGGTGAGTGTCACTACCCCGGTCTACCCAACTCCTTGTGCCAGGTTGCATAGCGATACAGTACAATAAAACAAGGAAAACAACAGAATGATAAAAATAAACGAACGGATATGCAAATTACAGTTAAATATGTAGGCAAGATAAGATATTCCGACGGCGAAAACAATTTGTCATAAATGAAGTGAAATATTATTGGACATGACATTAAGAATATTGCACATGATGATGAGAGGAGATGAGCGGTAGTGTTATAGATAATATCTATAGACAACATGATAATAATAATAATAATATACGTAGCACATGATAGACGATTGCACATGATGTTGGACAGTAATGTTAATATTGCACGTAATACTGAGGAAGTAATACCGAGGAAAGTGCACATGATGTTGTGAGGTAATATTGCACATTATATTGCTGTGTTAATTGTCTTGTAGGGGGAGTTATAGGGAGGAGTTATAGAGTTTGATGGCCACAGGCAGAAAGGACCTCCTGTGGCGTTCAGTGGTGCACCTCGGTAGTCTCAGTCTATGACTGAAGGTGCTCTGGTATGACAACCAGTGTGGCGTGCAGGGGATGGGAAGGCAGTTGTCCATAATACTGAGAATAGTTTACTCAAGCATCCTCCTCTACGAGACCTCCACCAAAGACTCCAATTCCACTCCCAGGACAGAACCTGCTTTCCTGATGAGCTTATTTAGTCTGTTGGCGTCGGCTGCCTTCACCCTGCTGCCCCAGCACACAACAGTGTAGAAGATGACGCTGGCCACCACAGAGTGATAGAACATCTGCAGCATGGTCCTGCAGACGTTGAAAGATCTGAGTCTCCGTAGGAAATACAGGCGACTCTGACCTTTCTTATACAGGGCCTCTGTGTTTTTAGACCAGTCCAATTTATTGTCTATGTGAACACCCAGGTACTTATATTCCTCGACAGTGTCCACCTCGGTCCCCCTGATGCTGACCGGTTTCGGGTGAGTCGGTTGCTTCCTGAAATCCACCACCAACTCCTTCGTCTTGGAGATGTTGAGTTGCAGGTGGTTTAGTCCACACCACTCCACGAAACTGTCCACCACACTCCTGTACTCGGACTCCTGCCCCTTCCTGATACAGCCCACAATGGCAGAGTCGTCCGAAAACTTCTGCAGGTGGCAGGACTGTGAGCTGTATCTGAAGTCTGAGGTGTAGTGTGAACAGGAAGGGAGACAGGACTGTCCCCTGAGGTGCTCCCGTGTTGCTCACAATAGTGTCTGACATGTTGCGAACTCTCTCTCTCTTTCTCTCTCTCTGTCTCTCTCTCCAGGAAGCGCTATGTGAGGATGAGAGCGGCGCTGGTTCGATTCCGATCCCTCGTCCATCTCTACGTCAATCGCAAGAGATTCATCAGGGTAGCGAGCAGACTCCCCTCCATCCTCCATGCTTATGTCCTGATTTCATAGCAGGGATTTATTGTCTCAAAGGGGAACTGTGGCCCCCCTTGGGAGGCACAGGGGTACTGCAGCAGGGCTAAGGGTAATTGTAGATTATGATGTAATCGACTAACTGTGTGTGTGTGTGTGTGTGTGTGTGTGTGTGTGTGTGTGCATGTGCGCGTGTGTGTGTGCGTGTGTGGGTGTGCAGGTGAGGTTTGGGTCACGCAGGAAGAGAGCAGCAGAGCAGAAGGCGAGAGATAAGGTAAGAGGCATTCACACAAGATCACAAGGTCACGTTCCAAGGTCACGTTCACAATCTCACTTTCCAAAGTCACCTCAATGTTTTGACAATGCTTCTGTGAAGTGAATGCAGTGCAATATAAAACACATGTCAAATGTATGTCCTCCAGGTGCTGTACAGGAGAGAGGTGTTCAATGTCACACACCTGGCCATCCCGTCTGAGCTGGCAACCCTGCTTCACACCGCAGCAGGTACACACATCTGCCTGTCTCCCTGCCTGCCTGTCTCCCTGCCTGTTTGTCTGTCTGACTCTCGCTGCAAGTTTTTTTTAACTGTTTAATGTGCTATATGTCTTCCCCTCTCCCTCTCCCTCTCTCTCGCTCCCTCCCTCCCTCCCTCCCTCCTCCTCCCTCCCCCCTCTCCCCCTCTCTCTCCCCTCCTCCCCTCTCTCTCTTTCTCTCTCTCCCTCCCTCCCTCCCTCCCTCCCCCTCTCCGTCCCTCCCCCTCCAGTTGGCAGCGAGTTACACTCAGACTGCCTGGCTCTGCTCCAAGCCCCCCACATCCGCGACGAGACCCAGCTAACGCTGCCGTTGGACATCAACAACTACCCCTTCTACCGCTACGTCCAGGCCTACTTCAAGGTGAGGCCTCCAGTCCCGCCCCTTCTCTCTCCTGATTGGCTCAGATCGGTGCCACTCTGTGAGGATGATGTCACATGCTACATGTTGGGATGGTGCGTTCTTCACCCAATAGACCCTTTTTCACAGATGGTTAGAAGCAGGGTAAACATTTGGCCGGTTTTATTTAGTTAGTGTCTATACTGGTGCACTGCCATCCCTAAATCCAACGGACCCATACTTAATCTTATGAGCTACACCTGGGTGCTGTGAAAAGGGTCTATTAGACTAAATTCTATATTCCTGTATCGCTATGCAACCTGGCACAAGAATTTCCTTCGGGATTAATAAAGTTCTATTCTATTCTATTCTTCTATTCTATTCTATTCTAGAGAGAGAAAGAGAGACAGAGAGAGAGAGACAGAGAGAGAGAGAGCGAGAGAGACTTAATCAACATAGCGAGAAGCCATGTGGTTGTGCACAAACAATAAAATGATTATTAATAAATTAAAATATATATTGCTCACATTTTTCTGTTTGATCTGAACAGGGCTTGTAATTTCTTAGTGAATTAGACATTTGAAGGACACACTCACATATCGCACACACCATGTATGCACACACACACACACACCACAGCCACGCATGGCACGCACGCACGCACGCACGGCACCACGCCACACACCACAACACACACACACACACACACACACACACACACAAGCACGCATGCACGCACGCACACACACACACACACACACACACACACACACACACACACACTCAGCACAGACTTCCAAGGAAATCTAAGCTTGAATCCTCTGCTTGCAATATGTAATATGAATAATGCACAACTAGCCTTTTGTCATTTCAAAATAAAAGTCCCACAGTGAATCAGATACTGTACCTCTGTGTGAAACCAAAAGGTCAAAGCAGAGGTTGTTCATCCCTTGGGACCAACAGCGCCCCGGCCCTACCTGGTGAGGTTCTCCCCTACCTGGTGAGGTTCTCCCATACCTGGTGAGGTTCTCTCCTACCTGGTGAGGTTCCCGCGGCACTGCGCCTGGAAGCCGACGATCTTGTTGCGGAACAGCACGTAGCGGTGGCGCACGAAGAACATGCGTGCGTAGCGCTGCAGTGTGATCGCCGCCAGGTGGCGAGAACGCTCCCGCTTGCACTCCAGCAGCTGGTAGACATCCTCCTTCAGGAACAGCTGTGGGCAGGGTGGTGATCCACAACAACAGGAGAATGGATACACAACTCTGAAATGCTGAAACACTGTGTGTGTGTGTGTGTGTTTGTGTGTGTTTGTATTAACCTGCAGAAACTGTCCATTCAGATCGGACTGTTCTGACTCTGATTCTCAGGTCTTTTATATTTTTAGAAAAGTCGGGTGTGAATCTGGGGGTCGCTTACATGTCGGAAGCGGGACCTTTGTGGGGACTCAAGGGAATCTGGGTCACACACACACAAACACACACACACCCATGCACTGACACGCACGCACACGCACACACACACACACACACATGCAGGCTGACCCCTTGAGGAAATCTGCCTCATATACTGTATATTAATGGTGCTGTGATATTTATTGGTTAAAATAAGTGTTAAATAGCTCTATATTCCAGCCGACATCACTGATATAGAGATATAGAGAGTGTTGGGTCAGTAACATGGGTCTCCCAGTCCTTCCGCCTTACAGTAAACTGAATTTTTACACTTACAGCGCCTATGCAACAATCATGAATACATGAAATATAATATGCAGAAGGGGGTTGTGTTTGCATGCATACTTTAAGTGTGTTTGACTGTGTGTGTGTGTGTGTGTGTGTGTGTGTGTGTGTGTGTGTGTGTGAGAGTGTGTGTGTGTTAGGGTCGTGGTAATCAACACGAGCCGAACAACTTCACTCCATCTTAAAAAAAGACCTTAGCTACAGGTTTAGCTTCAGTGTGTGTGATGAGAAGCTATACCGATGCCTTACTGGGTCTACCTCAGGTCATCATGACTACTACCAGTGCTATATTGCCCGCTACCGCCCCCTGCTGTCACAGAAGGGGTACCTTAGTGACTCCCACGTAGAAGCATCCGGGGCTGAGGGGACACAGCTGACTGAGCATGATCACACAGCTCTCTCCGTCCGGCGGCGGGAGCTCCTTCAGCCCCACCAGGGACTTATACCTGGAGAGGTCAGAGGTCAGAGGTCACAGGTCAGAGGTCAGAGCAAGGGACAGCAGCAATGCAGGGGAGCCGTGTGTCTGTGTGTGTGTTTGTGTGCGTGTGCGTGTGTGTGTGTGTGTTTGTGTGCGCGTGCATGTCTGTGTGTGTGTGTGTGTGTGTGTGTGTGTGCGCTTTGCGTGTGTGTGTGTGTGTGTGTGTGCGTGTGCGTGTGCGTGTGTGTGTGTGTGTGTGCGTGTGTGTACCTGAACAGGAAGACATCAAAGGGCAGTCTGACGGGGTAGCCCTCCTTGCGGATGCGGATGGTCTCCAGCACTCCTGAGTAGCGCAGCTGAGTGCTCACCAGCTCAGGCTCAAACACACCGGGCTCCTGCACACACACACAGCTTTATTGCATTAGTTTATACACACAAGGAATGTGCTTTTGTGAAATTGGTGCATAAACATTGAACATTAAACAGGAAAGCAATAATAATAATAATAAAAATATAATACAGAAAAAAAATTATATGTGTATATACATATACAGTCTGTGTGGAAACACACACACATAGACACACAAACATTAAACATGTAGAATGTCATGTTAATTAACTGCCTAAATAAAGGAGTGATGTCAGGATATAGATGCTGGCCCTACCTTCAAGTTGTTTGGCTTGATGCAGCGCACGAAAAAGGGGTTACACCTGCCGGGACGAAAAGAATAGAAATACAGAAAGAGAAAATATTGACAATATAAGACCACACTCCTGGAATCTCTTTTCCCTTCATGACGGGTCCCATAGCTTCCTCCTCCTCCTCCTCACCTCTCCACCTCCTCCATCCCCTTCTCCTCACCTTTCCACCTCCTCCACCTCCTCCACCTCCTTCCCCACCTCCTGTTCCTCATCCCCTCTCCACCTTCTCCACCCCCACTCCTCGACCCCCTCCTTCTCCTCCACCTCCATGTCCTCCTCACCCTCACCCTCTCCCTCCTCTTCCGCCTCCTTCTCAGCTCTCCATCTACTCCTCCACCCCGCCCCCTCCTTTTCCTTCTCCTCCAGCTCCACCTCCTCCTTCTTCTCCACCTCCTCCTCTGCAACTCTTCACCCCCTCCTTCCTCCTCCTCCTCATTCTCCACGTCCTCCTCAGCTTGCCATCTTCTCCTGCTCAAACCCCCTCCTTCTCCTCAACTCTTCACCTTCTCCTACTCCCCATTCTCCTCCTCCTCAGCTCTCCATATCCTCCTCCTCCACCCCATCCTCCCATGCCACCTCCATCTCCTCCCCATCATCCACTCCTTCCTCCTCCTCCCAATCCTCCACCTCCTCCTCCTCAGCTCTCCATATCCTCCTCCTCCTCCCCTCCCCAACTCCTCCTCCTCCTCCATCATCCTCTACTCCTTCCTCCTCCTTCCCCTCCCCTCCCCAACTTCTCCTCCGCCTCTGCCTCCTCCTCCTCCTCCTCCTCCTCCTCCACCTCACCTCTCCATCTTCTCCACCAGCTCCAGGAGGGAGGTCTGGAACTTGTAGCTGACGGTGGAGGCCTGGTACCGCCGGGTCACCGTGCTGCTCTTCCTGCCCGGGCCTCCCTTCTGCTGGGCCAGCACCTCCGAGTGGCCCCGGAACAGGCTGGACACCATCTGGAGCACAGGACAGACAAAAACCTTTACATTTTATCCATGCATACCCAATATATATTAATACATATTAATGTATTAATGTAATGTATTATTATTAATATTATTATTATTATTATTATTATTATTATTAGTAGTAGTAGTAGTAGTATTATTAGTATTATTATTCATGTAATGTAATTGTTTTGTTTATACAGTTTTATGTAATTTAGTTTCTTTTACATTTGTATTACTTTTACTGTGTCTTTGGCTGTTTTTCATGACGTTAAGTGAATTTGAGTATGTTTTAAAGCGCTATATATAAAATGTTTTTATTATTATTATTATTATTATATTATTGTTATTATTATTATTGTTATTATTAGTACTATTATACCTTGACATGCTACAGGTGCATACCTAGACATGCTACATGCTACAGGTTTAAGGTTTGTGTGTGTGTGTGTGTATGTGTGTGTTTCTACACACATGTAATCCATGTAATATTATAATTGCATGTGTGTGAGTGTGTCTATGTGTGTGTGATTCTACACACACATGTAATGCATGTAATCTTATAATTGCATGTGTGTGTGTGTGTGTGTGCGTGTGTGTGCGTGTGTGTGTGTGTCTCAAGTGATTTGAGACACATCAGTCATTAAAGAGCAGGTCACAGGGTCGGGGGTGCATCTTGCTCAAGGATAACCTACAGCTGAACTGTGCAGACATTGGGGATCAAACCCAGTACCTTTTAGCTGGGAGTCACATTACATTGTAGCAGCCCTCTACACACTATCCTGTTACGACTGCTACTGGTGGTAGCTGGGGTTGTTGTCTGAAACTGATGGTTTTAAAGGGGACATATGATGCCACCAGGTGTGAGTGTGATTAGCAATTGCAAGCCGTTTCACAATTGCCATGTGACTACCGTCTAGTGACATCACAAGTGGGAATGTCCCAATCGCAAAGTAAGTCCGGGTAGATCGCATGCCATTAAAAAAAAAAATTAGATGTTATCATTCATCCTCCCTATGACGTTTTCCACTTGATTGACGTACAGGGCAGCCATTCTGAGATCTCGTCTTTTCTAACACACGGATCACCGCGCATGTGCAGTCAACCACGTTGTTGTCGGGGTGGGGGGGGGCATGACAAAGTTCCGTTAATTTTAGATCGTAAAATGTTGGTTTTATGTCCGTGTGCTTTATACTTGTGTAATATGTGAAGTTCTCAATAAAATTCTTGAAATAAAACAATTCAGAATTTCCCCCTGCGCCCCACCTGTAATACCACTGTGCCCCACTAGAGGGGCGCGCCCCACAGTTTGAAAAATACTGGAGTAAGGTAATGACCAAAAATGTACTGAATTGTAGTGTGCCACAAGGGCTCATGCAGTTATGCAAGGTACGCCAAATTATATTGTATATATATAAAGTATACTCTGGATATATTTAGCATTTTCAGTGTAGGTAGATCATTTTGGCTGGTCATTTTAAAAGTAGCTCGCAAGTTGAAAAGTGTGGGCACCCCTGACCTAGATGTAATGGTGACTAGATCAGTCTACCAGCCTACCCAGTGGACTGTACCGCCAGGTAAACTGATCTAGTCAGCATACGTCTAGGTGGACATCCCACTTGTGATGTCACTAGACGGTAGTCACATGGCAATTGTGAAACGGCTTGCAATGAATAATCACATTCACAGCTGGTGGCACAATATGTCCCCTTTAAACTATGGGAGGAACATGTGGATGATGGGATGACCTCAAAAGAATTGCCAGGTGTTTTTCATTTGACCATTAGGATTTATGGTCTGAGGACTGCAAAGGGGAATATTGGCGAGTAATATACAGTACATACATTTATATTTGGAACGAAAAACTACCAGCTACCTTGTTCTTGCTCTGGATGAAGAGGTCCAGCACGTCCTGACCGACCTGGTCGTAGTTCTTGTCCAGGAACTTCTGCACCTGTGGGAAACCAGCACCAGGAATCCAAAATCTCCCAGACCGAATCACCACAACACTAATATCTGGTTTCTAATGTGAGGTGCGTGGGTCGATTGAAGAATATTTATGTTCTCATCTCTGATGTAAAGACATGAGTTTCCAAATGACAAACAAACGAAAAGAAAAACCTTAATATATAGGTGAAAAGGATTGAATAGAAGGTCCTAAGGTTCATTCATTTGATTGATTAGCAGTCGATCAATTATTCATCTTCCATTTATTCAGTTGTAGAGCTTTGCAAAAAAGTGAGAAGAAAGAAAATTTCACCGCAAGTGGCCATTCAATTAGAGGTTATGTTCCCTCTGATTGGCTAAGCAGTTAAAGGAATAGCCAATGATGAGCAGCGTACCTGATAGGTGACACAGCCAGCAAAGTGCTTGATGGTGAACTCGGGGTGGGGCATCTTTGGCTTGAGATACAGAGGGTTGTTGCCATGGTGATAATGACACTTCTGAAGGAAGGTGTGGTCTGTGGCCTGGGATGAACACACACACAAACACAAACACACACACACACACACACACACGGATCATTCTGGGTTAACGGGCCCTGAGCTTCACATGAGATGGAAAGGCCTTCATAATTAATCATAATAATAATTGTTTTAAGCCAATATAGTATTATGAATTTAGTTTAGTTTATTCAAATTAATTGAATATAAAGTCCCACCCAATCACACTCAACACATCAATAAAGAATATCAAATAATTCATTAATAATACAAAATAAATGAATATAATAATAACATAGTATTGCTGCTCTTACTTGTCACGTTTCACTTTTTACTGTACTTAATAGGTTGTATGTTTAAAAGAATACTGCAGGAGTAAATGGGGAGCAAGCATTCCATTGTACTTGTTACATATGGCAATAAAGGAATCTTGAATGTTGAATGTTGAATCTAGAATATGTAAATATGTATGGTGGTGTTTGTGGACGGGCGACGGACACCTGAGGGAAGCAGCTCTGGTCGTCCAGGATGCGTAATATCCCATGAGGCTTAGCGGCGATGAGGTCGATGCACGGCTGGTTGTCGCTGAACACGAGCTCCTCCCAAGGGACCTGCTCCCTGCTGTACTCCTCCTGCACAACACCGTCACACAGTGGGTCACATGACTTCATACATCACTCAAGCGACAACAGGTGAGCTTTTTAAGGAAAACCCGAGGCCCCTGTTTGAGCTAGTCTCCGCCCGTAAACGGCCTGCAAAGCTCTTTGAGACTGGGGAGCAGTAGCGCAGGAGGTTAAGAGCGGTTGTCTGGCAACAGGAAGGTTGCTGGTTTGATGCCCGGGCCGAGGGTGGTCGAGGTGTCCCTGAGCAAGACACCACCTAACCCTAACTGCTCCTGACGTGTTGGTTGTATCTTTGCATGGTTGGCACCACCGTCGTGTATTGAATGGGTGAATGTCGAGGCAATACTGTAAAGCGCTTTGGAAAATTTACCATTGACTAGTAACTGTGATTAAGGGCTATACAATTGACTTGACCTATGCCGGGCATCCGCACAGACAAGGACAAACACATGTACAAGTGCGTGTGTGTGTGTGTTCAAGGTGTGATGACGTGTGTGTGTGCTCACCTGCTCCTCCCTGAACACGATCCTGTTGAAGAAGAATTGCAGATACTCGTTTGCATAATTGATGCAAAGCTGCTCAAAGCTGTTGAAGGCCAGATCCTGGTCATTGCACACATGAGCACGCACACGCACGCACACACACACACGCACACACCAGTAGCAGGGAAACACAATTAACGAACAAGTGGGACCATGACATGATTTCACATTTTACTTGAAATCTTTTAATTTATAACTACTAGCCATGTGCCTGTTCTAAGCGCGCCTCTGCCCATCCACGGCCGCGTTCTGTGCCTGTTCGGAACGAGCCTTTGCTTTGCTTGCGATAGCTTTCTCGAGAACCACTCATCCAAAAGAATTCATACTCGACACTGCACTTCGTCGGGTACTCTGCAGTACACCCATCAAGTCAATCGGGTGAAGGTTGTCCAGAAAATAATGTTGGGGATTGGACATAGAACCTTCTGGCGGGTGTGGGCTAGGAGCCAAACATCCTACCCACCCATCCTGAACCTCAGCATCCCTTAACCCCCTCAAAATACATCTCAGCCCTTTACAGTGTCGTCTGTGCAACTTGGAGTCTAGGGTCAGGATGTTGTACTGCGTGCTGATTGGTCCACCTCGAAGCCGTAGATGTCCAGGATGGAGATGGAGACGGTGGGTTGGCGGGGGTACACCCGGGCGTTGATCTTCTCCGTCAGCCAATGGAAGAGTAGCGAGTACAGTATCTTGGCAATAGCATCTCTGGGTGATGGAGGAGAGTGAGATAGAGAGACAGAGAGAGACAGAGACAGAGAGACATAGGGATAGAGAAGTAGAGAGAGAGAGAGAGAGAGAGAGAGAGAGAGAGAGAGAGAGAGAGACATAGAAGTAGAGAGAGAGAGAGAGAGAGAGAGAGAAAGGGAGAGAGAGACTTAATCAACAAAACGAGATGCAAGCCATCTGCCAATGACAAAATGATTGTTAATAAATTCAAATATATATTGGTTAAAAAAAAGTCAATTTGATTGAACAGATGGTGCTCAAAGCTTGTAGTTCTTGGTGGTATTTCACACAATAGTTACACACTCACACACTCACGCACACACACACACACACACACACACACACACACACACACACACTCCCCGTGGGTCCCACAGCCCCACAAAGAAAGAAAGAAAGAGAGAGAGTTAATCGGATGGAAAAGTCATGGCTACTTGATAACATTTATGTAAATGTTATTGTATTTTCATGCTTCCAGTCATAATTCTTGATCTTCTTGATATGTACTTTAATGTAAGCATTATTTGGGGAACCAAACATCTCTCGATTGATTCACAGAGAAAACCAACGCAGAGGTTCATGTGCAGTGCATGATGGGTAGTGTAGTTGTGGCTCACCTGGCATCGACAGCGCTCTCCACAGTAAGAGGAGTGAATATCTTTTCTCTCATTGTTTCCTGTGTGAAGAAATACAAATATAACAACAACATCGAAAACAGTAGTGCTCGTTTTGACACACACACACACACACACACACACACACACACACCACACACACACACACACACACACAACACACACACACACACACACACACAACACACACACACACACACACACACTATTCTAACAAATGAGACTTAACTGCTTATAGGCGTATTGTGTTATATTACTGATATTTAGGAACAATCAGCGTCCTACTGCAACAAAGCAGGGAGGAGACCAGGCATTTCAGATCATGATGAATGAATGAGTCCTATACTATACTGTATGATTAATGAGTATGCTGCATGATGAATGAATGAGTCCTATACTATACTGTATGATTAATGAGTCCTATGCTGCATGATGAATGAATGAGTCCTATGCTGCATGATGAATTAATAAGTCCTATGCTGCATGATGAATGAATGAATCCCATACTGCATGATGAATGAATGAGTCCTATACTACACGATGAATGAATGAGTCCTATGTTGCATGATGAATGAATGAGTCCTACGCTGCATGATGAATGAATGAGTCCTACGCTGTAAGATGAATGAATGAGTCCTATGCTGCATGATGAATGAATGAGTCATATACTACACAATGAATGGATGAATGAGTCCTATGCTGCATGATGAATGAATGAGTCCTATACTACACAATGAATGAATGAGTCCTATGCTGCATGATGAATGAATGAGTCCTACGCTGTAAGATGAATGAATGAGTCCTATAAATGAATGAATGAGTCCTATACTACAATGAATGGATGAATGAGTCCTATGCTGCAATGAATGAATGTCATATACTACACGATGAATGAATGAATGAGTCCATGAGCTCCGATACTGAACGGAATGAGTGCCTACGTGTACGTGTGAGCCCATACTATACTGTATGATGAATGAGTCCTATGCTGCATCATGAAAGAATGAGTCCTATGCTGCATGATGAATGAATGAATGAGTCCAATACTACACGATGAATGAACGAATGACTCCATGAGCTCCGATACTGAACGGATGAGTGCCGTACGGTGTCACGGTGTTCCGGTCACCAGATACCGTCAGACTTGGTTGAGATTTTGCCGACACACTGATATCAAGAAGCTCAAGTAGCTTCGAGTTTGATTGCTTATGCAAGCTTACAGACAGCGCTTCCGATGATAT
The DNA here is from genome assembly GCA_002895965.2 of Coryphaenoides rupestris. Classification (NCBI taxonomy): domain Eukaryota; kingdom Metazoa; phylum Chordata; class Actinopteri; order Gadiformes; family Macrouridae; genus Coryphaenoides; species Coryphaenoides rupestris. The sequence goes on along the minus strand of PIJE02002902.1, from coordinate 1,101 downwards.
TACATCCTCGCCAAACCATGTTGACACACGCCAGGCGCCTTGTCACCGCAGCTGTAGGAAGGGTGACCACCCGTTCCACAGTCAAGGCTGTTCCATACTCCGCGAGACGCGAGAACTTTCGTCTCGCACCTAGGTCTGCGAGAACAAGAAGAAAGTTCTCGCCGCCCTGGACATTTCATACTCCGCGAGACACTCCTCAAAGGCCCCGCCCACAGCAGGAAACTTCTGCGCTGGCGGAAAGCGCATTAACCACACCCACTTCAAATTGACCAATCACACAATAGTTCTCGGACAAGACGCGAGAACAAAGTTCGGCCCGGCTGATGTGTCGAGAACGTCTTGCGAGAACACCTGACCTAGGTCTGCGAGAACAAAATGACGTCATTTTGTGGGCGGGGCCCTAGGTGCGAGAACTTTGTTCTCGCGTCTCGCGGAGTATGGAACAGCCTTAAGCTATGTTCTTAGTTGTCTCTAGCGTTGTCCTAGCGCTGTCTTAGTGTTGTCTTAGCGTTGTCTTAGCGATGTCTTAGCGTTGTCCTAGCGCTGTCTTAGTGTTGTCTTAGTGATGTCTGTCTTAGCGATGTCTTAGCGTTGTCCTAGCGCTGTCTTAGTGTTGTCTTAGTGTTGTCTTAGCGATGTCTTAGCGTTGTCCTAGCGCTGTCTTAGTGTTGTCTTAGTGTTGTCTTAGCGATGTCTTAGGGTCTGGGAGAAAGTGCTGTTTTTGCCTTGACTTACGAAGCTAGTTATCTGAGCGGTTGCAGTGAATTGAGTGGGTAGGGTAGGATATAGGAGGCAAGGGTAGGGTATAGTAGGCTAGGCTAAGGTAGGATATAGTGGGCTCTGGTAAGGTAAGATATAGTAGGCTAGGATAGGGTAGGATATAGGAGGCTAGGGCAGGGTAGGCCATAGTATTCTTGGGTAGGGTAGGATATAGTAGGCTAGGGTAGGGTAGGATATAGGAGGCTAGGGTAGATAGTAGGCTAGGCTAGGGTAGGATATAGTGGGCTCTGATAGGGTAGGATATAGTAGGCTAGGGTATGGTAGGATATAGGAGGCTAGGGTATGGTAGGATATAGGAGGCTAGGGTAGGATATAGTAGGC